>JBBPBX010033327.1:0-33327 GCA_038048925.1 Garcialebias charrua
GAACCCAGACCCAGACCAGTGGTCATTCCGTATGTTGCGGGAGTTTCAGAGACATTGAGACGTTTATTTTCTAAACACAACGTCCCAGTGGCTTTTAAACCCCAAAATACATTACGGCAAAGACTGGTTCATCCCAAAGATCCAGTCCCCCGGCACAAACAGAGTAATATTGTGTATGCTGTTCAGTGTCAGGAGGGCTGTGATCAGTCTTACATCGGGGAAACTAAACAGCCACTGGCCAAAAGGATGGCCCAGCACAGAAGATCAACATCATCAGGTCAGGACTCTGCGGTCTACACTCATCTCCAGGCCAGCGGTCACTCTTTCAGGGATGAAGATGTTCACATCCTTGATAGAGAGGAACAATGGTTTGAGAGAGGAGTAAAGGAGGCCATCTTTGTGAAAAGAAACCGTCCATCATTAAACAGAGGTGGAGGCCTCCGGGTTCAACTGTCCCCCACTTACAATGCTGTTACTGTATTGCTAGTATCACTCAGCCCTCTGTGAATAGAGCTTTGGAGCAGACGTCACTGTGTGGGCGGGTGTCGGGGGCGGCGTTCCGGTCTCGGCCGCCATTTTTGTTGTCTTTAGAAAAAAAAAAGAAATTCAGGAGATTTTCCATTGTTTTCGCGCTGTATCTTCCGTCACGATTCTGAAAAGCAGGCAAAATAAAGTGGACTGTATCCTAATAAGCTTCTCCCAGGTGAGAAAAAAAAACTACATGGAAAAAATCGGTATAATTGGAAATGTTGCCTGTTTGAAATAAATAAATGGAGCAGAGACCCAGAGTAATACTTGCCTCCACTGACATTCCCAGTCATTATAGCAGACCTGGTCTGTGTCAGTGTTTACACCACAAATAATTTTTATAATTACAATTCACTGGGAGAGCTGGTCCAATCTATGAACAGCTGGGTAGATGATTTGGACATTTTTAAAGCCCCCAGATTGTAAATACATTGAAGGTACGTTGTTGGCTCATTAATTTTACATAAATTATACATGTCTTTCAGAATCAATCAACCTTCTGTATGCTATTAGTATTAAAACTTGTGAACACTTAATTTTTTATAGGATTTTAACTGATTTACAAAGCTCCAAGTATAAAATTACCTTATTTTTAATGACTTGAGCTAGTCTAATGACATGTAGACAAATCTTGATTAGATTACTTTATATATAATAAGTATTAAGATGCATATATATTATAGACAAATGTTTCTGTCTTTTCATTCACCATTTTAATTGTGTGTTCACAGGTTCTGCTCTCTGAGTCATGAGGGTGATGCATTAAAATGCAGCTAGCAGTACAAAATCCAACTCCTGAACATGGAGCATCTCCTGATGGACTCAGTGTGATCGCTGCTGCCTGGAGAAAGTTCCCTCACAAATATAAGACATGCAGCATCCAGCAGGCAGGGGAGGCAGGAGATGAAGTTCACCTGAAGAAGCATCGTCCACATGCACAGGTGCACAATCAAACCACTGTGACCTTGTGTGGACCCAGACATGGCTGGACGTCTACAGAAAGCATGAAGCTTCCTAAAGATGTTTCTCAGATTGTTCTCCAGCTTCAAAGGATACATAATTATGTAAATCATGCTGTATATTTGCACATTTTTGGGTAGCAATTTTTCTATAAAATGTATTAACTTACACAATGTTCATCACGTTGTTACTAGAAATGTTTAATTACATCAAATGTTTACTTCAAAATGGATGTTTCATTTTGTTTATTTCTTACCTGAAATTCATTCATTCAACTTTTATTTGGACAGGTTAATCCCTGTTAATGAAATTTGTTAATACATCAAATGTTTACTACAAATGTGATCAATTTCATCATGTTTACATTTAGTGCTGAAGTAAATATTTCATAAATGTTTACCATATTAATTTTTATTAAATGAGAAAAACAACCACTTCTTATTATTCAACTGTAAAAATATTTCAAAACAACGAGTCCAGCAAATATAATTTTTTTTCTCCAGTCTACATTTTACATACAGCACATACACAATCTGAAGAAGTGTCTCCTCTTCACTTTCACATGTAAGCACCAGTATAGTTAACTGGTGTAGTTCTATGTAACATTTTATATTTGTTTCTCATGCAACCAGTGATACTTTCCACATGAATTCTAAGGTGTGCTCATGTGTTTTCAGAAATCATTAGTATCAAGTGGAAATCTCCCTTTAGAGAGTGATGGGATTTTAACTTCAGCACATCATTTATACTTTTGTTGGCCGTAACTGGGACCCTGTGTACACTGTTTCGTTCCACCTCACGTACAACATGTGATGTGAATGACAATAAAGAACCTTGACTCTCACACAGGCTGCAGGTGAGCTGAGAGTTGTCCTTCATGCATGCTCTGAGGGTTGCAGGAGCCTGGAGGTTAGCTGAGAGTTGTCCTTCATGCATGCTCTGAGGGCTGCAGGAGCCTGGAGGTGAGCTGAGAGTTGTCCTTCATGCATGCTCTGAGGGCTGCAGGTGAGCTGAGAGTTGTCCTTAACGCATGCTCTGAGGGCTGCGCCTTGTTCCACACGTCTGCTCTGAACGTTGCCGTTAACTAATGGACTCAACGCTGTTTGTTAGCTAAATATCTGGAAAGATTTTGATGAAACGTTGAGAGGGACCCTGTGTACACAGCTTCGTTCCACCTCACGTACGACATGTGATGTGAATGACAAGAACCTTGACTCTCACACAGTCTAATATCAAAGCCTCTGTCAGATAACAACGTCCTTCTGTTATGAGCTTGTCACCTCCATCCCTTGAAGAGAAAAAGACACAGGTATTAGACAGAGTTTTGTGTGACACATTAAACAATGATGACAAAACAAGGAAGTCCTATTTAATACTTTAAATTTACTTTTTCCAGCTGGTTTTTATTCAGCTCTGACCTGTTCTGTAACAGATGACTACTACCTTTCTGTTTGTGCATGAAGAAATTGTTTTATATGGTACTACCTGAGCAACATTTGACGGTGTATTTGTAGTTTTTTGCTGCTGGTCCCTGTTCCTCCTCATCTGCAGCCTGACTGAGCTCTTCTGGAGTTTAATTCATTTCATATGAAGGTCTGCCTTGACAAGGATAGATCAGAACACAGATCAGTATTAATACAGTAACAGTGACAACACTACAAACTTTAAACAGTTTATTTCACAATAACACAGCTGTCCACTCTGTCTAAAATCAGACAACGTTATATAAAAAATATAAACCCAACCTAGGCTGACCCACTCCTATGAACTAAACACCCGGACAAAATCGTAGCAAAAATCATGACACAACTCCAACAAAACGAATTTATACACTCACCAGGATGTCTGGAACAAACTAGCAGTTATTTTGGGACATGGAGAAAGTTATATCAGGACGTTTCACAGCTGATTCATTCATCTCCTTTTTGTTAGGTCCGACACATGAGCTCCCTCGCGCTGCTTCCAGCAGCAAACAGGAAACAGAAAGTCCGTTTTCTATCTACTTTCAGGTCGTGGGAGCGGACATTACATCCAATTACACAACAAGTTCGACCCATTGCAAAACTGTTAAAACTTCTTTGATTCCAACAAAAAAAAACGAGAGACAGAGCTTCTTTTAGTAAGGCTTCAAAAATGGCGCTAAAAATCCCATGATGCATTGCGCCGTGGACCATCATGCATTGCGCCGCGGACCAGTGACGTCACGCTCCAAAGCTCTATAGCAAACAACCATCAGGGTGTTAACGATCCATCGTCAGGCTGATGGTCCTCCTTGATCATGTGAGCAGCTGGTTTCGGCTGTCATCAGCCAACTGGTTGATCCACTGTGGGAGGGTGCTATTTATAAGACTGAGCTGAACACAGCTTCTCAGACTGAGGAAGTCTTTCGGACGAAAGACGAAACGTTTCTACAGTTTTTTTTTTTTGCTTTGTTTTGTTTTGTTTTTTGAATGTCCAGAGGACCAGACTTAGCTTTTTTGGATTTTTCTACCTGGATTATTGAGCATGCATCAGGGTATTTACTAAATGTATTTTTATTATTTTGCATTTTATAATCTTTATGTATTTTATATTTCAATTTGTCACTGATAATGTTTGCACTGTATTCGTTTGTTAAGTGTCCTTGGGTGTCCTGAAAGGCGCTTTTAAATAAAATGATTATTATTATTATTATGAACTTATTTGATAGCCCCTTGCGTGTGTTTATTTATTATTATTATTATTTTTGTCTTTTCTTTCTTAAACATCTGTCAACTTATTTTATCTCATTTCATAATCTTATGTGTGCCTCATACTTGCAAACCAACTTATATGTTTGTACATGCCACGCTTCTGTACATTTTGTTAAAGTTTAATAAAAAAAGAAATAAAAAAGTCGCCTGCAGAGGTGCGTTGTGCGCATGCGCGCTCCCTCCAGCGCTGCAGCATCTCTACGCCTCCGTCACTTCCGGGAAACACAAATCAACCAAAATGGCGACGTTGACGATGAGCAAAACTCCTTTCGGAGGTTTCAGTTTCGAAAACTGTAAGAGGTACGCTTTTAGGAGCCAAGTAAACTCTCCCAGAATAAGAACCGCATTAAGTTTAATTTGTCTCGATGTTTGAAGGGGACTGCTGAGTTGTGAAGCCGTGTTTTTAAGGTTTTCTCTTGATGCTAGCTCATGACTCGCCTCATAATGACTCAGGCATTTCCACCGGCGCCACATTTAAGCACTTCTCTTTCACCACAGTGGTACTTTAATTACTTTAACCTTGATTTAGTCTGTTTATATTGTTACACTGTCTTAGTTGTAAATAATTGTTTTATTTTCATTTACCGCAAATACGTTGTTTCTGGTTTATGCCAGAGCTATGGCTCTGGTTTATGCCTCCCGTGTAAGACGAACGGCCACGTTTGCCTGAATAAAAATATATGTTAAAATCCTTTATGTTGTATTTGGTGCCTACGCATTTATGTTCATATAAACAGTTTGTACATGCCTGGTGATATTTATTTCTGTAGCGGAATCTGATTTCATGATGTCACGATTTCCATGCTCTTAGTTTTATTGTTTTAAAGCTCTGAAAACAGATACTTTTCACTATATATCCCGAATGTTTTACTTGAGACTATTATTTTTCAGTCTCGAATATTTTTAATTTCAGAAATGCCGTTTTGGAAGGTGAAACGAGCAAACTGGGATTCAACCTGCCTGCTGCTCGAAAAACAGGAACGACCATCTGTGGTGTTGTGTTCAAGGTGCGAGACAGATTTACTCCAACATGAAGAAACTCAGAGCACAGTTCTGTGGGATTGTGTCTTCAGGACAAATTAATACTTCATGGATATTTGTACCCCCTTTTTTACAAGGCATTACATATGGTAGACCCAGACCACCTAATCGTCATTCACCTGAAAACATTTTTATTTATTTATTTGTACTTAAACCTTTATCATGCTTTCTGAGGTCTGTAGAGGCTGAGACTGCCTTGTCACCCTTCCAAGAGTGATAGCCAACAGCAGCTGCTTCTCCAAGGTTATTGCTGATGTCTTTCCTTCTTGGCATTGTGTTAACACACCTGGATTCTCCAGAGCAGCAAACTGATTATGCATTTAATTAGCAGCATGTACAAGTTACTCACAGTCCTAATTATTGTGGAAGCAGTAAGGACGAATTAGTTTTTTTAACACACTGCTTCTACATTTTGGCTATTTTTGTTCATAATTGAAGTTAGTGCTGTCTCCACAAAACTAGAAGATGGCAGGTCACCTCTGAGCCTCTTCTTGTGAACTTTGAATGTTCTTATGCACAAGTAGGTTTTCGCGGGTTTCCTCCCACAGACCAAAAACATGCATGTTAGGCTGACTGGTAACTCTAAATTGTCCCAATTAGGGGTGCACCGATTTCAATTTTCTGGCCGATCACCGATTTCTAGAAATTCTGACCTGCCGATTCCGATTTTGGCCGATACCGATTTTCAGGTGTTAAAAGGTCAAAATGCACCCTAAATTTTCATGATTTTCCTACCTTTGCAGAGGCAGATGCGATCAGTGGATAAAATCGGCCGATCACCGATCTCCCCAAATTAAGGAAATCGGGGCCGATCGATCGGCCGGTCGATTTATCGGTGCATCCCTAGTCCCAATGTTTGAGTGAGAGAGTGAATGGTCTCATTTGTCTCTGTGTGTCCCTGTGATGGACTGGAGACCTGTCCAGGGTGTCCCATCTCTCACACAGTGGCTGCTGGATATTAACACCAGCTCCTCAGACAGCAATAAAAGAACGAGTAAAGAAAATAGATGAATAAATGACTGATCACGTTAAAAAACAAACATCCCAGTTGTGTTTTGTTGTGTGTCAAAGGTTGTATTTACCTCATTTAAAGACCATGAGGACCAGATAATTTACAGTCACAATGTAAAACATTGAAACACAAAAAGGTATGAATAAGAACAAAGTTAAGTCAGGTCCTGTGGACGGTTTCTTTTTGTTCTGAACGTAAACATCTTGCGGTTCCTTGTTCAGGATGGCGTTGTTCTCGGAGCCGACACACGAGCCACTGAGGGCATGGTGGTGGCAGACAAGAACTGCTCCAAGATTCACTACATCTCCCCCAACATTTAGTAAGTGACACCTCACGTAGTGAAGTGGAAGTTGTGAGTGTGTCTTTGAGACAGAGCAGCTGTCAGTGGAGCTGACATGTTGAATATGTGACACCTCCTGACTGCTGTGTAATCTTCTTGTTGTTGTCCAGCTGTTGTGGAGCAGGAACAGCTGCAGACACAGAGATGACCACTCAGATCATCTCTTCTAACCTGGAGCTGCACGCTCTGTCCACGGGCAGGCTGCCACGCGTGGCCACCGCCAACCGCATGCTCAAACAAATGCTCTTCAGGTACGCCCTACACTCTGTGTAAACTCGCTCAGACTTAAAAACTGCTCGTCACACGACTGCCTGGGAAAATGAGGTGACCAAAGAAAGTGGTTTGAAATTTTATTCATACCTGCAAACTAGTCACCTTTCGGCGAAAATCGCCGTTTTCAAAGCAAAATATATCATTTATGTGATTCGTGTAGATCCGATGAGTTTTTGTTTTTGAGGAAGAGGGGGGGGGGGGTCAGACCCGTGACTGCATCAGAATGCATCATTTCCCACTGACTGGATTTCAAGACGCAGTGAGACATCTTGTCGACAATAAAACATCTTTGTTGGAGCGCGAGATTTACCCAATCAGTCTCAAGACAGACTATAGTGGGCGGGACATCTATGGCCGCAGCCAACATAGATATCATATATACACTAGATACCCCATAGCTTGCTCCGGCGCAGGATTTAGGGCGGCCATCTTGGGGGTGGCCACCGCTCCACTCAGCCTTATGTATTTGGCTGGCACAATAAAGTATCAGCGCATTTAATCAATCACAACACGCTGAATAGTAATGCTATTGTCACATATTTAAATTTTAGGCATACAGCTATTAAAACTGCATGTATAGGAACGTATAGTTTAGCATATTTAAATAATTTTGGTGGAATACAATACTGTACTTTAATATATGTTTAGCAAGATACAACCAAAGATGCAATTTATTCACACACACATTATGTATACATATTCAGATACTGTAATAATACATATATATTCAGATAAGCATATATATAACTATATAAATACATACTACAGTATATATAAATATAACTATATATATATATATATAATATATATATATATATATATATATATATATATATATATATATATATATATATATATATATAACTATATATATATATATATATATATATATATATTAGATATACAGTATTTATATATAATATATATACACACACATATATATACATACACAGTATACACATATATGTGTGTGTATGTTTATATGTATATACAGTATATATATATATATACACACATATATATAAGATATACAGTATATATGTATATATATACAAATATACACACACACACACACACACACATATATATATATATATATATGTGTGTGTGTGTGTGTGTGTATATATATTTGTATATATATATATATATACTGTATATACTGTATATACATATATATACTGTATATCTTACATATATGTGTGTATGTTTATATGTACAGTATATACAGTATATATATATATATATGCTTATCTGAATATATATGTGTGTGTGAATAAATTGCATCTTTGGTTGTGTCTTGCTAAACATATATTAAAGTACAGTACACTATTGTATTCCACCAAAAAATATTTAAATATGCTAAACTATACGTTCCTATACATGCAGTTTTAATAGCTGTATGCCTAAAATTTAAATATGTGACAATAGCATTACTATTCAGCGTGTTATGATTGATTAAATGCGCTAATACCATATTGTGCCAGCCAAATATATAAGGCTGAGTGGAGCGGTGGACGCCTTCAAGATGGCTGCCTGAAATCTCGTCAGCTCCAATAGGCGAGAGCGGGCCATGCGGTATCTAGTGTTCTATATATGATATCTATGTGTAGCACTATCATTGATAGTGACTCAGAACACACTAATAACAGCAATGCCACGATTGCTGACAGTCGCCAAGATACTGATGGTCAGGATGCTGACAATCAGGGTATAGACAGTCAACAAGACGTTGACTGTAACCATGACTTCATTGTTACAGAGTCCGAGAGCCCCTCATCGGAAAAAGGGGGGGTAAGCTCACTCACCAAAGACAATGACTCGTCACAGACCGATCACTCAGACCCATGTGTGACTGCACTACCAGTACAGGTGAATGAAATTCACACAGACAATGGTAGACGTAACACACGTCGGAAAAAACCTGATAGGTTCCTGTGTAACATTATCAGGAAGGGGCCCGCTAAGAAGGCTTACCTGTCAATCACTTTAGAAGGGGTCCTCACAGAAGAGGCCCTCCTGGATGGTGGGGCTGACATAACCATTATGTCTCCCACACTGTTGAAGGAGCTAAGGATAGCCGCTAGCGGGGTTGACAGGGAAATACCCCTCAAAGAATGTGCTGTAGTACTGCAGGGACTCTCAGAGACGAGAACAACCCTTACAGCTATAGCCATGGTTCATATGCAGATTGGTGAAATGACGCTATACCACCCGGTACACGTGTCCACCGTTGACTCATTCCCATTTTTGGTTGGCCAAGACTTTATAAACCGCTTTGACGCGATTATAGATTATGGCGATCAAACAATGTGGACCAGAGTGAGCCAACCACTGCCGATCGATATGCCTACACATGGTGACACTGACTGTTTAACAGCAGGTACCGCGGAAGGCACAAAGGGGTCCTCCAACGAGAGCACAATCCCGGTAAGTGAACCTTCAGCAACAGGTGAGGCAGAAAAGGCCCAACAAGAGAGCCTCCTCTGCGAGCTGAAACAGTCAGCACTCACTGAACACTACCTACCGCAGGTAGTCAAAGGTGTTGAGATCCAAGGATCCCACACCGATGATGCTGTTTTGTCTCCTTGGACGGAGAAATCAGCGATCAGCCAAGCTTTCTATGGAACCTTGGTTAAAAAACAGTTGGGTCTAGAAATGAACAAAAAGGCTTTCCGCTTTTCGTTGGACCCCAACGATAAACAGGTAATGACCGCAAAAGGGATCATTGACCTGAAACTGATCTGGAACCAACGAGAACTGGATCACCCGTTCCTCGTGGTCCCGAACTTACCACATGCAACCTACATAGGCTCCGACATTTTGGTAAGGTTAGGTGTCCGAGTGGACATCAACAACAATGTACTGTGGTCACTAGACACAGCCACAAAGGACTCTCCTGTGCTAACAACAGAGAACCTTAAGGCTGGACAGACCATTCCAGAGGTCTGTCAGATTGCTAACAGCCATAACACTGCGGTACCACCTCAGGTTATGAACAAGCCGGTGATGTGTCACATCATGAAAGGACAAGCTATTAGCACAAAACTGGCATACTTTCAACCATCTCCTATGTTTTTCAACTTAGGACTGTCCATGGAGGCCACATTCCAAGTGACCCTCGACTGCAGAACCACGACTGTTGCTGTGTGCAACACAAGCACAGAAGAGGTACTGATCCCAAAAAACACACAGCTAGGATGGTTGATCTCCACTGATTTTCATGATTTTGAGCTAAGCATTCCATTTCTGGGAGGACTCCCAGAGAACTTGATCCCATATCAACACACGGGGCAAGTCTTGTTCACGAAACCAACACAGGCCATAGCTCTTTTCTCCCCCAGTGAGTCCGACCAGGACACTGTCCGCAGGTTCGGTTTCAACAAAGGAGACAGTCTATGCCCCCAAACTTACAGTGCACTACCTGTTGACAGGTTTTACGACACTGAAGGGGACTCACTGGAGCTCCCCAAAGAACAAGAACCCCTCTCAGTTGCTTCACAGATTGACCAGGTGGTCGCCCAAGCCGACGCCCTGAAAACTGATGAAGAAAGGGACAAACTTCGCAAAGTTCTTCTAAAATATGAGAAATCATTCTCAACTGACTCGATGGATTGTGGGTTGACCACGCTCCACACAGTGAGCATCCCAACCCCGCCTAATGCTCCCCCTGCATTTGTCAGACAGTACAAGATTCCTCTGGCAGCACATCAACCTATCAGAGAAATCATTAATGACCTGTTAGAAAAAGGTATCATCCGATACTGTAACAGCACTTACTCTGCGCCTTTATGGCCGGTGTTAAAACCAAATGGTAAGTGGAGACTCACTATAGACTACAGAAAGCTAAACAAACAAGTTCCCTTATCCAGATGGCCTATGACGCAACTCCAACAGGAACTGCCCAAGGTCACCAATGGTAAGTACTTCTCGACTCTCGACGTCGCCTCTGGTTTTTGGACCATCCCTGTGCGCGCCGAGGACCAGTACAAACTAGCTTTCACTTTTGGTGGCCGTCAGTACACCTTTAACAGGTGTCCCTTTGGCTACGCTAACTCACCTGCAGAGTTCAACATCTTCTTGAACAAAGCATGTCCAGACGCCCACGAGCGTGGGACACTGATCTACGTGGACGATGTCCTTTTGAGGCAGCCAACACTGGACTCACATTTGGCTGAGATCGACCACGTTCTGAATCAGCTGACAACTGCTGGTGCTAAAATATCACTGTCAAAATGCCAATGGTGCAGAACCAAAGTGGACTACGTTGGCCTACTTGTAGGTCCTGACGGAGTACAACCACAGCTGACTCGCACCCAAGGCCTCGACAATCTCAAAGTCCCCACCAATCTCAAAGAACTACAAAGTTTTCTGGGCGTGTGTAACTACTCGAACCAATTCATCGAAAACTATGCGGACCTTGCGAAACCACTGACTGAACTCCTTAAAAAAGACGTACCATTTGTTTGGACTGACAAACAGCAACAGGCAATGGACGCTCTTATAAACAGGATCAAGTCAGCCCCTTGTTTAGTCTACCCAGACTACAACAAAGAGTTTTACTTGGAAGTGGGCTTCTCAGCTCATTGCATAAGTGCAGGTCTGTACCAGATACACGACAGAGACAAACGTGTAGTAGCCTACGCCAGCAAAACGATGGCAGGCCCCGAGTTGAGATTCTCAGACTGTGAGAAAGCTTTACTGACCACAGTGTGGGCAGTTAAACATTTCTCCAGCTACATTGGTGGACAGAAAATCATTGTGGAAACACAACACCAGCCAGTGACCTTTCTTAACAGTGAACGCATCAGAGATGGTGTGGTGACAAACTCACGTGTTGCAACGTGGCTCATGGCGCTTCAAAGTTTTAACCTAGACATACGTTATGGTCAAAACAAGAAGTCTCATCTGGGGACGGACTTGGCAATCTGCCAGAAGTGTACACAAGATGTACCAGCCACCCAGCCGCCGGTTGAGGTAAAACCCCCAGTAACTGAAGACCCGAATCACCACTTCTTTGATGACAATATCTGCAAAGATATGACAACATTGTACGTGGATGGATCTTCATTCCTCCGCGACAAGATCTGCAGAGCAGGTGTTGGAGGGGTCCTCCTCCAAGACCAAGAGCAGATAACTTTCAGCTACAAATTAGGATCTCAGACTTCTCAGTACGCTGAGATTGCGGGAATCCTAATAGCTCTCCAGATGGTAGTAGAACGCTCCATCAAGACGCTAGTCGTCTGCACTGACTCTAACTATGCTCGTTTGAGTTTCGCTTGTCACCTCGCTGTGTGGAAACAGAACGGTTTCCTAACAAGCGACAGAAAAGTGGTCAAACACAAAGAGCTTTTCATAGCGTGTGATCACTTGGTGACATCACACGACTTACAGATCTACTGGAAGAAGGTTCCAGGGCATTCTAGAGTCCCAGGCGATGACAAGCACTACAATGACATTGCAGATTCCTTAGCCAAGGAAGGAGCCGACGAAGGTCCTCTATGGTCCTTCGACCCCTCCTGGTTAATCGAGACTCTGCCAATACAACCTTCAGTCAGGGTTATGGCAGTCACACGTGCACAGGCCGCAGCCAGACCTGCTGACAACGCAGTCTCTGTACGACCCGCACTGACTGACCCAGACATCATCCAACTACAGAAGTCGGATCCTGCTATCAACTCCATGATACTGTACCTGACTGATCCGGAGAAAAACACTCCGTCTAAAGACGACCTGGATTCCGATCCAGACCTTAAAGTCCTCTATCAGCTGCGCAAACAGCTAAAACTAATCAAAGGCATCCTAACTTTCGCTCATGGACCAACGTCCTCACCTGTGTTCGTGGTTCCCCATGACCAAAGGGGGGTGATGTTAGTTCATGCCCATGATCTCCCGTCCGCAGGACACAAAGGAGATAAAGCCACGCTGACGGCATTAAAACAAATTGCCTATTGGCCTGGAATGAAGAAGGATGTCAAGGACTACATTGAAGGGTGCGTGGTCTGTGGCCAGTTTCAGCCAACCAGACCACTTCACAGAGCACCACTGCAAAGCAGAGGCATTGCATTCCCATGGTCTGACCTCCAGATCGACTGGGTTGGACCACTCACTAAGAGCTCTAGAGGAAATAAATATTTTCTCACGGTAACCTGTGCATTCACCAAATGGGTAGAATGCCTACCAGCTCCTAACGACACAGCACAAACCACTGCTATGTTGTTAATGAATCATATATTCTCAAGGTTTGGACTTCCCCTTCGGGTGAACTCAGACCAAGGTACACACTTCACAGGTGAAGTGATGAAAGAACTGTGGAAGACGCTAGGCGTCAAGGCCAACTTTCATGTCGGCTACCACCCACAGGCTTCAGGCCAAGTAGAGAGAGCAAACAGAACTGTGGTGAGTATTTTGAAGAAATACGTGGCTGCAAACCACAAGGACTGGGATGTGAAACTCCCTCTGGTCCTCATGGCCATAAGAGCCACTCCACACACATCAACTGGCATCTCTCCCTTCGAGATGATGACCGGTCGACAAATGACTCTCCCTCTACACCTGTTGTACCAACCAGGCGACGCCGCCATGGCGACAGCCTACACTACACAACAATACATGAAAGATTTGAATGTACACCTCAGAAACACTTTTGCTTTCGCCCAGAAAAACCTGGAAAAATCTGCTGAAGGACGCAAGGCGTACTACGACCAGAAGGCCTCTCACAATGAACTCCAAGTGGGAGACAGAGTCTGGTACTATACGTTCGCTCCAGCAACCGGGAAAGGAGGGTCCGAGACCGGAACTCTCGCCCGCAAACTTAATGCCCAGGTGGACTGGACCTCATCTGATAACAGACAAAGTGTCCTCAGTCGTCTACGAAATCAAAATCAGCAAAGGCCGCAAAGAGCCAATTGCTAAATGGGTACATCGAAATCAGATCAAACCTTACAAGGCGTTCAATGACTCCACAAAAGACAAAGATCTCACAAACACACCGACTTCATGGGATAATAAGGTCGTCCAAACACAAGTTAGTAAATAAACTAATCAGGTTTAAACTACCATATTTCCCACCCTATAAGTCGCATTGTCCAATTTGAACTTAGAAACGCTAAGCCTAAAACCCACAACAAAAAACTAACCTTAACAACCGTTTAAATCCACGAGATTTAATTTGACCTCGGTCATAAAGTTGAGACCTGTTTTCTTGTGTGTTGCACTTTGGAATCTGACGACAAGAGTGTGTCGAAGCAGTGAAACGTTGTTTCCTTGTTGTTTAGTCATTACTGTTGTCATTAGTTGAGATACTGTTTGGTTCTGAACACTCCCAGCCAAAAAGGTTTTGTATTAACATTGGTTAATGAATGATATGGATTTAACTATGCCAACATGCAGTTCGTTTTGTTAAATCTCAATCGTCGAAGAGTCAATGTAGTTTAAAGCTACTCAAGGTACAATAAACTACACTGGTCTCATAATTTCTAAATTGAACCGATTCGATCGTTTCTATTCTAGATTATCTATTCATTTTGATGAGTCTCGCCATAGACTTCAAAATTTATTAGGAATACCAAATCCTACGTCGATCGTCTAAAAGACAACAGACATTTAGATCAAACTATATTTCATTTTTTATTTTAGTTTAACCTAAACTAAGTAATGAATGGAGGAATAGTTTGGAATTAGAGGCCTTCGTTACAGAAGCCCTCCAAAATTTTATAGGTACAAATCCCTATATCTAATTTTACAGAATTGATCCACCCCTTAATTGGTAATTGTAGCTGATCTAAACCATGATAGCTTACATACCAGGTGCATATAGGTAAGGCTTAATGTAAAATCCCAATCATAAGCCCACCTTAAAAAACCACATAATTGCATGACACATAGAACCAGAGTGGCACTGACTGGAAACCAACCAGCCAACAACCTTCGATGTGGGGACCTGCAGCTCCAACGCTTGGTCTTCAACCTTCGTCCAAGGGTCGCCTCCTCTGCGTCAATCGAGGGATTCCCTCTACATGCTGATTATGAAAACAATTGTTGCTGATCAATCAACAAAACTAATCGTTGTGGAATTACCGCTGTGGATTATAAGACTTTGCTTTCCAAGGGATCACAGACTTTGTTTTCCAAGAGTTAACAGACTTTGTTTTCCAAAGGATTAAAAGCTTTTCGCAATGGGATTACCTCCGAACAGTATGGAATTTCCAAAAACTTTATGGGATTATAATTTTTGATTTTTCTTTTCCACTTGCTGGATTACTTCAAGATCAAAGACAGTTCAAGGTTTCCTTTCGTGTTGGACCCCATCCCCAAGGACTGGCGATGGCTTCCAAAAGGGGGGAGATGTAGTGGGCATGACCTTGTCCACTTTTAAGACACCTGTGTACTTTTGAACTGTCCAGTGATGACCTTTACTGACCTCTCAGTAAAGCAAGACATTTACTACAAAATCATTCATTTAGCTATAATCTGATAACATAGTCACCAAAAAGAGACTATTTCTATCTTTGATTTTAGGCTGATGTGATCAAAAGAATAACTTTTGTCATTTTCATGATGTGTGCTTTTAAGCTGTGTTATTCTGTAAGAGTTTAAACTGTGTTCACTGCTGTGTTTAAAGGTGAAGTCTCGGGTCACAGAGACCGGACGGTTTTGTTTAGAAGTGTTAAAGACACTAATCCAAGTGTTTTCCTCTTGGAGTCTATGAGTCTGCCCTTTTCCTAAACAAATCTCCCTCTGCCCTGGCTGTAACCTTGGGCCTGATAAGGCAAGTGAACTCCTCTCTTTGTTCCTGCTTTTTAAGTTCTAACTGTGCGAGAACGCTTCAGAGTTTGCTGGGAATTTCAAAGAGATGTGAACCTTTCCCAAAGAGCTGGGTACGTTTGGTCAAGAGCTAACGACCTGCGTCTTCAGCTAAGGACTGATAACAGGCTGTTATGAGTCCACTTCGAATAAGCGTAAGCTCAAACTTTGTTATTCCTTCCTGGAATAAATTATCTTGAGCCAAGAAACCACGACTGTCACGGCTTCTGCCGACGAAAGCGAGTATCACCGACACCGACAAGGTAAACACGTCTGGAGTCCAGCTTGGACTTGCGGGACCGACGACTCGTCAGTCCAAGGCTGACCACAGCTCTTTGCCAGAACCAAGGCGGACGTCTTAAGGTAAAGGAGCAGCTGTTTGCTTGCTGGAGGTGTGATGATATCTTAGCTGGACGCGTACGGAAGAGTGTCATCTGGTTTCATAAATGCAAGATAAACTTCCTCTCTTAACCTCCCAATTCTTCTTAAATCTTTCCTCCTATTTCTTTCCCCTCTCAAACTAAGCTGGAAACTATGATTAAGCTGAAGAGCCCACAGACTAAATATGTTAACATCCAATATTGAAGTCTGTTGTGTTGAATTTAAGTGTGCTGACGTTTTAATTTGAAAGAAAGTGAAATCATGTCAATCAAGTGTAATGGTGTTAATTTAGTTGATTTATTTTAAATAAATGATAGTGTCTCTTTGACATATCAAACTAAGTTAACGTCTTTGTCACTTAATGGCTCTGTTTATTTATCCATCATAAAGATCACAGAGATATTGGGTAAACTGAAAAAGAACAGAATCCGTGAATTTACTATTCAATCTGAATAAGTAGATTAATTAAGGATAAAGAGGTCAGTATTAATATTGACCTCCTCATAACCCCTTACAACTTCATGTTTTAGGTTTAGTCTTCCCAGTCCTGCTCTGTGTGTCTAGTTAATTGTCCCCAGGTGTTTGTGATTTTGTCTTGTCTGTGAGTGTGTGTATATAAGCCCTGTTCTGTGTCTCAGTAAGTGCAGCCGCATCGTTTGGTATCCCTCGTGTTCTCTGGTCTCTGATTCAACTCCCATGTAAGTGTTTTTGTTACACAGACTGCCTTACAAGTTTTGTCATTAAATACTCCTTCTTGATACTCCTGACTCCCTGTGAGAGTTTCTTGTCTGCACTTGGGTTCTGTCATGCCTCCAAAACCTGACAGTATGCGGCTGCCAAGTTTGAACCCAGCAGACGAGTGCTTCCTCTCCAGGCTGTCTGAGGAGGAGTTTCAGCAGCTCTGTGAACCGGTCCGATGGTTTTTGGACTCAAGCTCCTACACCCTGTGGGAGAGGTGGGTTGTCACAAAAAGACTGTTTAATGTATTTATCAGTCTACCTGAACTGTGTGGTACCCCTGGTATGGGGGAGGTCCTGGACGCAGTGCTGGAAGTCATGGAGTGGTTGAGGCCGCTCGTCCATTCTGGTGCTGTCGGTCCTCCTACACCAACCCCTTATAACCCCTTAGAACATCTCACCCCCTTAGACCACCTCAACCAGTCAGACACTGTGGACTCTGTTCCAGCATGTTTACCTTCACCTGCCTGCTCTGCTTCACCCTCACTGTCTGCACGCCGCCGCCAGAGAGGTCCTGCTGACCCAGCCTCGGTCCACGTGGCTGATTCGTCCACAGCCGGTCCTGAGCCTGTAGCCGGTCTTGAGCCTGCGGCTCCAGTGTCTACAGAGGGTGTAGTCTCCATAGTTCCCTCAGTGTCTCCAGCTTCCACAGCGGGCAACCTTTCCCCAACTGCTATGGATGGTGCTGTACCTCCAGAACCGGCTTCCACGCCGGCACCCAGACTGTCGCCTGCAGACTCGACGGTGGTCTCCTCGCCTGCAGACTCGACGGTGGTCTCCTCGCCTGCAGACTCGACGGTGGTCTCCTCGCCTGCAGACTCGACGGTGGTCTCCTCGTCTGCAGACTCGACGGTGGTCTCCTCGTCTGCAGACTCGACGGTGGTCTCATCGCTCGCAGTCTCGTCTCCTGGTCCTGGCTCAGCTCCAGAACCACCGGCTCCAGAGGGCGCTACCGTCCTGCCCACGTCTTCGGGGGGTCCCGACGCCTCCACGTCTTCGGGGGGTCCCGACGCCTCCACGTCTTCGGGGGGTCCCGACGCCTCCACGTCTTCGGGGGGTCCCGACGCCTCCACGTCTTCGGGGGGTCCCGACGCCTCCACGTCTTCGGGGGGTCCCGACGCCTCCACGTCTTCGGGGGGTCCAGACGCCTCCACGTCTTCGGAGGGTCCCGACGCCTCCACGTCTTCTGAGGGTCTCAAAGGGTCCCAGGAGGGACCCCCTCCAGTTTCCTGTGCCGAGAGGGTCCTGGTGGACACCTTCCAAGAGGTCTCGCCTCCAGAGGGTCTCTCGCCTCCGGAGGGTCTCTCGCCTCCAGAGGGTATCTCGCCTCCAGAGGGTCTCTCGACGCCGTCTCCAGAGGGTCTCTCGACGCCGTCTCCAGAGGGTCTCTCGACGCCGTCTCCAGAGGGTCTCTCGACGCCGTCTCCAGAGGGTCTCTCGACGCCGTCTCCAGAGGGTCTCTCGACGCCGTCTCCAGAGGGTCTCTCGACGCCGTCTCCAGAGGGTCTCTCGACGCCGTCTCCAGAGGGTCTCTCGACGCCGTCTCCAGAGGGTCTCTCGACGTCTCCTGAGGGTCCTACCGTCGCAGACGCCTCGTTGCTCGACGACTCTGCACTCGACATCGGGGATGTCGCCACGCTCGACATCGGGGATGTCGCCACGCTCGACGTCTCGACGCTCGACATCGGGGATGTCGCCACGCTCGACGTCTCGACGCTCGACATCGGGGATGTCGCCACGCTCGACGTCTCGACGCTCGACATCGGGGATGTCGCAACGCTCGACGTCGCCACGCTCGACATCGGGGATGTCGCCACGCTCGACGTCTCGACGCTCGACATCGGGGATGTCGCAACGCTCGACGTCTCGACGCTCGACATCGGGGATGTCGCAACGCTCGACGTCTCGACGCTCGACATCGGGGATGTCGCAACGCTCGACGTCTCGACGCTCGACATCGGGGATGTCGCAACGCTCGACGTCTCGACGCTCGACATCGGGGATGTCGCAACGCTCGACGTCTCGACGCTCGACATCGGGGATGTCGCAACGCTCGACGTCTCGACGCTCGACATCGGGGATGTCGCTTCACTTGATGATATCATCTCTATGCTCGAGGTCTTAACGCTCGACGACATCGGGGATGTCGCACCGCTCGACATCGGGGATGTCGCACCGCTCGACATCGGGGATGTCGCACCGCTCGACATCGGGGATGTCGCACCGCTCGACATCGGGGATGTCGCACCGCTCGACATCGGGGATGTCGCACCGCTCGACATCGGGGATGTCGCACCGCTCGACATCGGGGATGTCGCACCGCTCGACATCGGGGATGTCGCACCGCTCGACATCGGGGATGTCGCACCGCTCGACATCGGGGATGTCGCACCGCTCGTCGACTTTACGCTCGACGACATCGGAGATGTCGCGACGCTCGATGTCGTCAAGGACGTCTTGCCGCAACCGGCGGCCATCTCGAGCCATCCCGGTCGACCGCCCGACCGGCTCCTGCCTGATGGGCGACCTCGCGGTCGACCGCCCGACCGGCTCCTGCCTGATGGGCGACCTCGCGGTCGACCGCCCGACCGGCTCCTGCCTGATGGGCGACCTCGCGGTCGACCGCCCGACCGGCTCCTGCCTGATGGGCGACCTCGCGGTCGACCGCCCGACCGGCTCCTGCCTGATGGCCCTATCGTTTTTTTTGGTTTTGTTTGCCCCTTGTCCTTGTGTCGTCCGTGTGTCCCTTGTCTTCCTCGTGCCCTCCTTCCTTGCTGTTGCCTCCCTCCGTCCGCCCTGGTTTTTTGGGTGTTGTTTCTTGGACACCTGGGGGTGTCCTTGAGAGGGGGGTACTGTGAGGATGGAACCATGGCGATGGAACCATGGCACCATCTAGTGGACATTTGTTGTTCCTGTCTGTTCCCCTTGTGATTTTGTTCCCCTTGTGATTTATTAGTTTCCCTCCTGATTTTACTACTCTTAGTTGTATCCTCTAGTCATCCTAGTGTACTTCATGTTTCAGGTAGTTTCCCAGTATTTGCTTTTAGTTAAACCTTTAGTTTTAGCTTCTAGTTTTAGTCTTGTTCTGTGTTTAGGTTAACCTCCAGTTCTTGTCTATTTAGTCTCTGTGTTTATTTACTATTAGTTTAACCGTTCTGTATCTTAGTTGTAGTTGTAAACCTCCAGGTCCAGTCTTCCTAGTTTACTTCATGTTTTAGGTTTAGTCTTCCCAGTCCTGCTCTGTGTGTCTAGTTAATTGTCCCCAGGTGTTTGTGATTTTGTCTTGTCTGTGAGTGTGTGTATATAAGCCCTGTTCTGTGTCTCAGTAAGTGCAGCCGCATCGTTTGGTATCCCTCGTGTTCTCTGGTCTCTGATTCAACTCCCATGTAAGTGTTTTGTTACACAGACTGCCTTACAAGTTTTGTCATTAAATACTCCTTCTTGATACTCCTGACTCCCTGTGAGAGTTTCTTGTCTGCACTTGGGTTCTGTCATGCCTCCAAAACCTGACATAACTAGAACACATTATCATCATCCATCTGATGTGTTGTTTTATAAATTGAAGTTACTAGGATTTTATGATTTGGTGGAATATAATATTTTTTTACTATTATATAAAGCACAAAATAACACTCTACCTGCAAATATTCAAAAGCTTTTTGTAAAAAGGATAAGCAGTTATAATTTAAAGGGTAAAGATATTTTTGTTATACCACAGTATAGAACAAGTTTAAAGGGTCGTTTTACTTTAATACATGGAATTGGTATTTGGAATAGATTGGACTACGATGTAAAGGTTGCACAGTCAATGTCTGTATTCAAGAAAATGATCAAGAATACATTGTTGAAAAACTATGTGTAAATGTTATATACTTAAAATCTCTCTAAATTGGTTATATAATTTATGAATTACAAATATGGATACATTTTGTTTGAAATGATTGTTTGAATGGAATTTTGTTTTTACAAAAAGGGGCACATATTATAAGATTATTTTCTTCTTCTGCTTCCTTTCATTTTAAATTTGTTCTTTATTTTTCTGAATATTTTGTAATTATCTTTTGTTCTTTTGTATTTTTTAAATTTGAAATGAATAAATAATTAAACTAAAACTAAACTAATAACGACACGTTCCATTCATAATCCTGATGCACCCTCTATACCCCCTAGGTCCAAGACATGTATCTGCCCCCTACATGGGGCAGCCCACACCCAAACCCAGGAGGTAGGCCCATTCATTCTGGGGTGGAGAGTAGCCGACATCCAAGATTCGGCCCAACCCTCGCCCTGCCGACAGCACAGGACACCCGAGCCCAAGTAACCCCAGTGTTTAAAGTGGGTTCAACTTAACTCAGTCTTGATAATTTGCATCAAGAAAAGGATATACAGTGGTAGCTTTTATAGTTCTATGAGTATTTAGATTTTTATACATAAAAATGCACTTTGCATTTTGTTGGCTGTCAGCATCTTGACCTTCAGGATGTTGTGGACTATCAGCAATTTGTTTGCTGTCAGAATTTTTGGCAATGTTGATGTTATTGTTGTTAACTGTGTGCTCTGAGTTTTTGTAAAAGATAGAGCTGCACATCGCTCCACTAGGTTGGACAATGATGTTTGTGTCATTATCAATGATAATGTCACTCATTGTATCAGGTTGGTCAACCTCTGTAACATTCAAATCTTCTAACAAACTACTTACTTCCTCTGTCTCTTCCGAGCATAGAGGCGTTGTGCCTTTTTCTGAAGCTTTTGTGTCTCTTTGCATGTCTCGAACTGTTCTGTTCGAGGGGTAGCAGGGCCTTTGCTCCATCTCCACGGGGCGACCGTGGTGTAGTGGTAATGGCAGTCATCTCCCGATCGGAAAGTTTGCGGTTCGACTCCCGGGACCCGCACCATGTGTCGTTGTGTCCTTGGGCAAGACCCTTAACCCTGAGTTGCTCCCGGTAGGACTGGAAAGCACCTTGCATGGTAGTCTGCTGCCACCGGTTTATGAATGTGTGTAGCATTCAATATATGTGTAGCACTTTGAGATTTTCAGTAATGAAAAGTGCGTTATAAATTGAATTAATTATTATTATTATTATTATCTAACCTACTTTTGGTCTCTGATGGTGTGATCCCACCAAACAGCGTTTCAACCTCTAAAAAGCTCGAAACGCCACAAGGTGTTGGACACCCAGTGGTGTCCAAACTGTAGTGTTGCGGCGGCTTCGTGACTGCGGCGTCGTGGCGGCGGGGTGTGGGAGGAGCGTCGTGATTCTCTTTCCGGTCTGATGTGTTGTTGTTCTCGTCTGTTCTCAAAATGGCGGATGATGTGGAGGCAATTGCCTTAATATGTTTGCTAGTAGCACGCCGAAGACGTGCAAGGCACCGTGTCTGGGTTCACGAAACTATTCAGAGGCGTTCTGAATTCGGGGAGTTTCACCATTTAATCCAGGAGCTGCGCATGGACGAGCAACGCTTTCAGCGGTACTTCCGTCTGACCCGTGCCCAGTTTGACGACCTGCTGTCTCGTGTTGGTGCCCGCATCACCTACCAGGACACCAACTACAGGCGCGCGATCCCAGCTGAAGAACGCTTGGCCATCTGTCTCCGGTTGGTTATTTGCAACAACAGATAAATATAGCGCGAATATCTGTCTCTCTTTCTGTCATATAATATATATATATATATATATATATATATATATATATAAATACATATTCTTCTTTTCTATTTTGGGACAACAGATAAAAAGAGCCAATGTCTGTCTGTGTGTCTGTCTATCTGTCTGTGTGTCTGTCTATCTGTCTGTCTGTCTGTCTATATATATATACCGGTATAGAAATACATATTATTCTTTATATAGAAGAGTGTGTACATAAGTGTGTCTATCTGAGTGACGTTTGCCACACATCCTAATGTGTATACATATAGAGGTGTGTGTGTGTAGGTTCTATTATGTGCATTACAGATGTTGTACGTTTAATGTCATGTCTGTAATAATTGTAATTACTCTTTCTCTATGCAGGTTTTTTGCTACTGGAGACTCCTACAGGACCATAGCAAACAGCTTTCGTGTGGGAATTTCCACTGTCGTCAAAATTGTTCCGGATGTGGCGACCGTTATCTAGGACTGTCTAGTGGAGGAGTTCATGGCTGTACCTACAGTGGATGATTGGAGGTCCATTTCGAAGGAGTTTGAGGACATATGGAACTTCCCTCTGTGCTACGGTGCGTTGGATGGAAAACATATTAGGCTGAAAGCACCTCGCAATTCAGGCTCAATTTTTTTTTAATTATAAAGGATCCCACTCATTGGTTCTTCTAGCCGTTGTCGATGCAAAATACAGTTTCCGTATCATTGATGTTGGGGGGTATGGAAGAACCAGTGACGGCAGGATCTTGGCCAACTCCATCTTTGGTCAGGCTCTGCGTGACGGCACACTCAGTCTGCCCTTGGACAAGGACCTCCCTGGCGCTGGCGCCAGAGGACCCCGGCCCCACGTCTTCGTGGCAGATGAGGCTTTCCCGTTGCGCAGAAATTTAATGCGGCCCTTCCCAGGACGTGGGGAACTGACCAGAGAGCAATGTGTTTTCAACTATCGACTGTCACGGGCACGGTTGGTGGTTGAGGATGCTTTTGGGATCTGGTCTGGTCAGTGGCGTATGTTTCGGCGTGACCTTGAAATCTCCCCTGAGTTTGTGGAGAAGTGTGTCAAAGCCACTTGTGTTCTCCACAATTTCATGCGGGTTGACGACATACCAGCACACCGTGGCACAGAAGGACCCCTTCCTGGTGTCCAGAGAGTGGGAGCAAACTGTGCGGCAAGAGAAGCAATGGTGGCCAGAGAGGCATTCATGAGATACTTCTCAGAAGAAGGAGCAGTGGCATGGCAGCCAGAGTAGTCATCACCCCCACTGCCTTTGTAATACTTATTAGTTTAATTTTATGTAGTTCTTTATATAACTGCACAACGTTCATTGTGAACACTTTCGTATCCTCATTTTCATTTGTTCCATGTGTTCACTTGCATTAAAAATGACAGTTTGCAATTGTGTGATAATTTTCTGTTCTTTCTTTCTGTTTGTTTTGGTATTGGTTCGTTGGGGAAACGTTTGTTCCAACATTTAATTTTAACGTGACGGACCAAAAAAAGAATAGCAGACTAAAACCAAAATTTTCCATAATTAGTACTGTATTCATATGAAATCATACAAATGCCAGACAGTGCTAGTTACAAACCTGCACTAAAAAGATACATGAAATTAAATGTTGCTTATCTAGATTTAATACCAGACAGTTTCAGCTAAACATTTTAAAACTCACACACCAAGTCTATTTAAAAAACAGATTTATTTAAAACTACAAAAACACACACACATTGTTATGTAAAAAAAACAAGTCATATATCTATATATAATGTTATATATATGTTTAAAGAAATGCATATATATAAAAAGCTGGGAATAACACTTTGCCCTCTTTAAGTCAAAGTCAAAGTCAAAGTCAACTTTATTGTCAGATCTGCAATATGTACTGTACAGGACATACACAGGACCGAAATTGCGTTTCTCTCAGTCCCTCGGTGCAACAGTAAACATCTAAACATTGAAACACTGAAACATATAATAATAGACATAAGCATAAAATAGTAAAACTAACACTGTCCTGAGTTTTTGCATAGTGGTATAAGAGTATGAAAATTTACACCAACTCTAAAACTAAAACTAAAACATTAAACATTTAATGAACATAATACTGTCCTGAGTTTTTGCATACTAGTATAAAAAAAAGAGTATAAAAAGTATAACTAAAATAAACTAAAGGTTTCTAGCATTGACATTTGCAAAGTGGCAAAGCAGCGTATGAGTTAATGTACACAGTATATGTATGAGGTAGTAGTTGATGTTGTTATAGAGGCAAAAAGTGGCATATGCAGTAAGGCACATTGGGCATCCCTAAATAAGACCGTTCAGAGCACACTGTATATGTATCAGCAGTGGTGTAGATATTAGAGTAGTGTAAATGTAAACAGTAGTAATTAAATGTAAGCAGTAGTAATAAAAGTAAACAGTATTAATAAATGTAAACAGAGAATGTAAACAGTATTATGACTATAGGCAGTGATGTAATACAAACATTAGTGCAAGTATGAGAAGTAGTGCAAACTGTATGAGCACATGACCGAGAGTTTAGTGAATAACCCGTTTGATGACACAGAGTCCAGTGTTAAAATCTTTGTGTTGTGTGGTAATGTGTGAGAAAGTTTTAGTGTTAAGGCAGTTCAAATGGGAGGGGGGGCAGAGCAGGCAGAGTGTTTAGCATCCTGACTGCCTGATGAACAGAGCTGTCTCTCAGTCTGCTGGTTCGAGCCTGGAGACTCCTCAGTCTCCTCCCTGATGGCAGCAGTCTGAAGCAGCTGTGTAGTGGGTGTGTGGGATCACCTGCCATGCAGTGGGCTTTCCGAGTGAGGCGTTTGCTGTGTAAGTCCTGCAGTGAGGGCAAGGAGGTGCCCACGATCTTCTCAGCTGCTCTCACAATGCGCTGGAGGCTCTTGCGGCAGGATGCAGTACATGCACCAAACCACACAGTGATGCAGCTGGTCAGGACACTTTCTATGGCACCTCTGTAGAAGGTGCTCATGATGGGGGTTGAAGCTCCAGCCCTTTTCAGCTTGCGGAGAAAGTAGAGACGCTGGTGAGCCTTCTTTGCCAGTGCTGCAGTGTTCCTGCTCCAGGACAGGTCCTTTGAGACGTGCACTCCCAGGAACTTGGTGCTGTCTACTCTCTCCACTGCGGTGCTGTTGATGGTCAGAGGGGCATGTTGGGCATCCCTCTTCCTGAAGTCCACAACAATCTCCTTTGTCTTCTCCACGTTGAGAGTGAGATTGTTGTGTCCGCACCACAAGGCCAGGCGGCTCACCTCGTTCCTGTAGTCCGTCTCATCGTTGTTGCTGATGAGACCCACCACTGTTGTGTCGTCCGCAAACTTGATGAAGTGGTTGGAGCTGTATGATGGTGTGCAGTCGTGTGTTAGCAGGGTGAATAGAAGGGGGCTTAGCACACACCCACCACTGTTGTGTCGTCCGCAAACTTGATGAAGTGGTTGGAGCTGTACGATGGTGTGCAGTCGTGTGTTAGCAGGGTGAATAGAAGGGGGCTCAGCACACATCCTTGTGGGGCCCCTGTGTTCAATGTGATGGTGCTAGATGTGTTACTCCCGACCCGCACTGTCTGTGGTCTCCCGGTCAGGAAGTCTAGCAGCCAGTTACACATTGAGGTGTTCAGCCCCAGACTGTCCAGTTTAAGGATGAGCTGTTGGGGGATGATGGTGTTGAATGCCGAGCTGAAGTCGATGAACAGCATTCTAACATAGGAGTCCTTCGTGTCCAGATGTGTGAGAGCTGTGTGAAGGGCAGAGGAGATGGCATCGTCGGTTGAGCGATTAGGTCGGTATGCAAATTGGAAGGGATCCAGGGAGGCAGGGAGGACAGATGTGATGCTTTTCATGACTAGCCGTTCAAAGCACTTCATCAGGATGGGGGTGAGTGCTACTGGGCGATAGTCATTGAGGCATGCGGGCGTTGCCTTCTTTGGGACAGGGATGATGGTGGTGGCTTTGAAACAGGTGGGGACGATGGCCTGGCTCCCGAGCGCGCGTCCGTGGCTCGCTTCCCACAGAGAGCTGCTGCTCCGGCCGCAGATCCCCGTCGTTTTCCTGGTCCGTGCACGCGGGAGACTGGCGATGAGAATCGAGACCATCAGCTGAAGACAGCGAGGCAGAACGCCGGGCTCTGAGCTTCACCAGCCGGCCAGCTCGAGAGCCGCGTTTCTTCCTCCGAGTCGATCGATTTCTCCGTGCAGGCTGGTGAGAAGAGCGGAGGTAAACGGGCAGCTCGTCTCCGAGCAACGGGGGTAGAGGGGGCCTCCCCGAGGTACGGTCATACTGGCCCGAATCAGCGACATCCGCGGCAGCAAAACGTAAATCCAGAAGCTGCTTCCGATCATAAACCAGCAGTGTACTTATGTCTCCAATGAAGAACGAACAAAACACAAAAATTCCAAACACCCACAGGAGAGGTGGATACGCAGCCATGCTTATGGGCGCCATCTTTTAACATCATGGAGCTGGACGCTTGTTTCTTTCGCAAGATGGATTGTTTACATGGAGCTGGACGCTTGTTCCTGTTGCAAGATGGATTGTTTACATGGAGCTTGGACGCTTGTTCCTGTGGCAAGATCGATTCGGACAACACTGGTGAGTGCATGCTAGCAGCTAGCCGACTTTTCATCGTAACATGTGCGTTGTGTCACGGAAATATTTTACACTCAACACCGCAAGACAACAACGTTCAATGTTTGCAGAGCAGAGCTATATAAACACATCTGCGTCACATTAAACCGCGGTCAAGTTAGTTTTACGCCGGACATTCCATCGAGCTCAGGGCTTCAGCCAGCGGTGTGTTTTTCTTTTTCATGCCGGATTACGGCAGCTGTTTCAGCTCCCGCCTGGGAGCTCCGTGGCTTCGCATCATATAACTCATATAAGTGTAAAACACTAAAAACGGGAACATGTCTGTGTTGGTTTATGCCAGGCAAGAACTGAAAAAAAATTATAACCTGCTGTTTACTCGAAATAACTTTGGCTTCTCTGAAACATAAAGTTTTAAATGGCTAAATCGGACGGATGCGTTTGCATCTTCGTCTGTGTCTGACGTCATAATCGCGCGACGGGAAAATAGTATTTATCAATTTTAAAAAAGGCGCTAATTTTAAACTATTTTTGAGAGGAATTTTAATTAATTTAACATTGTTTTAGCAAAAACGATCAGAGGTCAATCTTAATATATATATATGTTGTGCCATTTTATGGAAAGTTAAAAGATGATGTCAGTGGAGCTTTAAGTGCTTCATAGACCATGAGTGCCAGTTCCTGCACTAGTATTGTATCGTCATGAAGCCCCTGACTGCAATGTTGGGCATTTTACAAGGTGACTGTTCTTATGGGACTTTACCCACACTCGAAGTTCTGAGGCAGAAAACCCTGGCCGTGAAAGATTCACTCTCCAGGATGACTGCAGGCCTTCCAGATGCTATAGTGCAGGTATGTTTCATCTGTGAACTAGCTAAATTTTCTTACATCACACTATTTTTGTGCATTGTACAGTATATTCATCATCACACAAAAAATGAAAACAAATACATGTACAAATGTCAATAAGAATCCTAAAACAACATTAAATCCATGATATTGATCCCACATTAGCATGGGCTGTGTCCCAATCCAACGGCTGCATAGTTCAAAGACCACATTTGAAGGCCATTGACGTCACAGCCATGCGCCAAGGCCAAGTCCCAATTTGAAGACTCCTTCAACGCGGCCCACGAATGTGGTCTACTTTTCCCCGAATTTCAAGGACAGATCCCGTGTATCCTTCGCGGCCCACCCTATCCCAAAATGCATTGCGGTCTTAGAAATTCTGGATTTAATGGTGGACGAAGTAGCGACGGAATACAATTTTAAATGTAAGTATGCTAAAATCTGGGATAAAAAAATTAAATGCCTAAAGCGGTTATGATTTAAAGCAGATGATAGGCTTTTGACATTTGCGTAGATATTTTTTTGTATTATTTTTTGTCAGAGATCAGCTCGTACAGCGGGTCCCGTCGTACTCTTGCTGCTTATGTTTATTTTTATTTATTTTTAGGGAGCAAGGAGCAGACCGAAGCTTCAGAATGAAAACAACCACATTTTCAAGAGTGCAAAACACTACAGCTGTGGCATGGAGGTACATGAATGAATCCACTTATTCATCTTATGCTTTTGAGTACAGATTCATTAACCTTCATACTGAACATAATCTGCTATCTCGTGTTGTTCTGTAGTTTTTCAATGTGTGTTTAAGACATTATTTTACACGTTTCTCCTCTTTGTTCATTTTATGGAATTAGGATAATTTTGGAGAAGATGGGCCTGCGGGACAAGGTTACTCCTCTGCAGGCCCAAAAATAAATGGGACAACCTAAAAAAATCATGTGTAGTGAAGAATATAATTTGTATGTGCAGCTGTTAATACATGTAAAGTTTAAAAAAAGTTTGCTTCTCTTTTTGCCAACTATAATGTCTTATTTCCTCTGTTCAGGACTACAAATATCCAGGCTGGTCAGGAGTACTAACTCCTGACCCGCCAAAGACAGGGAAGCCCACTGCTGTGACTTGGCCTTGGTCTGTCCTCATGGATGAGGTTTTAGGACAGAGACCTTCCACTGCACCTCCTGTCCTAATAGGGTATATGCCACGGGTAGTGGTGACGTACTTCCGTTAAAATCTGGGCTCTACGCTACACTTCCGGTTCTGGTCGACAGCAGTTGTTTTTAGCGGTAGCTTCTAGAACTAGACCATGTAAAAGACACAAAAGGTAAATTATCTGCGAGCTACTGGTACAACAAGAGAGATTTGTTGTGTGCCGTTGTGTCCAGTGAATAGCAGGGACAATAGAGCGCTTAGTTTTTTATATTTTAATGCCAGAGTTCGTGGCTAACCGAGTTAGCCTTAAAGCTAACACTCGGTTGTAGCCGGCGTTTTAAACCTCAGAATATTCAAGAGCCAGCATCAAACAGTGGTTAAAAATGAGCTGTACCTGCATTGTTCCAGTGGAATAATTGTCCCTTCCATGACCGGGGCTTTGGGAGAGAAGCAGCAGAGAGGACAGCGAGGAGGAGAACACAGCTGCAGCTCAGTAAGAAACATGAATATGACTCGACTCCACATCCTGCACTTGTAGATTTAATGTTGGAGTCATGATGAGTGATTTAATAAAAGTTTGTAACTACATACTTTGAAAATAATATTCAGATTTTAACAGTTTTCTAATCTGTAAATATGTTTGTAAACTCCTAGTAACTTCAGGGCTGTTACACCTCTGAAATATTCTCTGCAGTTTCCTTTAATATGAAACCAGAACTGTTTCACTTCAATTAAACTTTTATTTCCTGAGATGTAATTATTTATTTTAAAGCATAACTCTCATAAAGAGTTCTCTGTTTGGTTTTTTACGTTATGTAGGTAAATATGAACACTTTTTTGTTTTTTCAGGTTTGCATCATCTGACCTCCTGATGTGTTTCTGACCCATGACTGCGCTGCTCTGCCATTCATGGTCGGTGTTCACCAAGAATGAGATGAGAGGAACTCCCCATCAAGTTCAAGTTGTGTTTATTTGTCATATACAGGTTAACACAGAGTTAACAGTACAGTACAATGAAGTGCTCAGGATGAGAAGAGCAGATTTGACTTGCTAAAAATCAAACTATACTAAAAGCATGCAAAGTGAAAAAGTAATTATAATATTCACAAAGTCCTGAAGAGAGACAGTAAACATGGTTGGATATACAGTAATGATGCAGCAGGATGAATTTGAATGAACTACTGTAAGTATTTCAAACTAGTAATACAGTACAAGCTAACATGCACATAGTTATATATATATATATATATATATATATATATATATATATATATATATATATATATATATATATATATATATATATATATATATATATACACTACACATAATCAACATTACACAGGTTGTGTGACAGGTTATTGCACAAGTAGTGACATTGAGATTGAATTATTAGTTATTACCAGTTGTTCAGTGTTATTTATTGATTATTTATCCACACCACCCCGTCAACCAATATCCTGCAGCCCGTTGAGTTCTTCCTGTTCTTAAATGACCTTGACCTTGGATGAAAGCAACGAGACCTTGCTGACCGGTACGGTGTCCATCAGTCCACGGTCAGGCGGATTATCACTGCAACTTTTTGACAGTACTCAAAAAAGTGATGTCTACACTCGCCTTGTTGAATATAAAGAGTTTATATTGTCTGATATTTAACTTCAACTCAAGTTTTGTACACAAACTTGAATTAAAATAATTAAATTAAAATAACTTTTGTTTCTAACTCTGCTCTAAATCTCCTGCCTCCTTGTTTGAAACTTAAGCTTCAATGATAAGAAGTCTGAAGCCATATTGTTCCTTCCCAATGACACAACCTCAAACCACTGCATTGACCTGTCTGCTCTACCCCTGTCAGAAAAACAAAAAGTCAAAAATCTGGGAGTGATAATGGATCCTTCCATGAAACTCAACAGTCATGTAAACATGATTGTCAAATCCTGTTTTTTCCAGCTGAGGCGTCTGTCTAAGCTGAAGCCCATATTATCCAAAAAGCACCTGGAGACAGTGATTCACGCATTCATTACATCTAGGCTTGATTACTGCAATTCACTTCTGTTTGGCGTCAGTCAAGCCACCATTGCACGATTACAACTGGTTCAGAACGCAGCTGCCCGATTTTTAACCAGCACACGCAAAAGAGAGCACATTACACCAGTCTTGGCCTCCCTTCACTGGCTACCGGTTCATCTTCGAATCCAATTCAAAATTCTCATGTATGTCTACAAATCGCTGAACAGTCTCGCCCCCGCCTATCTCTCGGATCTGATACACCCATATGTCCCTCCACGTGCTTTGAGGTCAGAGGATCAGGTACTCTTAATAGTTCCAGAAACTCGCCTTAAGCGCAGGGGTGACAGAGCGTTCTCTGTAGCAGGCCCAAGACTCTGGAACGAGTTACCGCTGCTCATCAAACAGGCCCCCTCCCTCTCGGTTTTCAAATCCCGGTTAAAAACTCACTACTACTCCATCGCTTTCAATGCCAGCTGATGTGTACTGGATCGTTTGATTTATGATCTGCAATGTTTTTATGTTTTTCGTGTTGTACTTCATTGTATGTGTTGCCTGTTGCGTGTTTGTTTGTCCAGCACTTTGGTGGACTTGTTCCTGTTTAAAGTGCTTTATAAATAAAATGGTATGGTATGGTATGGTACTCGGCTCAATTAGGACCCGATACCTGAAGAGCAGATGCATAAAAATCTACCTGCATACTTCAGGACTACTGTACCCTGACACTACAGTCACACTACTCTACTTGTAAGAAAATAAAATGTTCAAAACATTCTGACTTTGTCTTCATATTATCACCCAAAAAAATGTGTATGTTGATTTAAGACAGGCTTAGAGTTCAGTTTTATTTTAGCCAGTTTATTAAAAACAAATTGATGATGTTACATTACTGTAGAAAACGTTTGAGGCACAAGATTTAAACAGTTTATAGCATTACAGCTTCTGACTTTAAGTCACAGCTTCCTCGACAGCTAATGGAGATTTAAAAACATTAATCAGTCAGACAAAGGTAAGTGATGAAGCAGCTCTTCTGTTCAACCATCCACATGGATCACATGTCCTTCGTCATCAGTGGAGAGTGTTTGGATCCGATCTCGGCTCACAAACATCCAGGCTGGACCAGCTGGCTCCCTCCTCATCATCACTACGGTGTCCTGTCCAGTGAAAGAAAACATCTCTTATTAAGAGCTGCTATAAACAGTGAGATTCACAAAACCATATAGCAGACATGTGTTGAATATAAAGAGTTTATATTGTCTGATATTTAACTTCAACTCAAGTTTTGTACACAAACTTGAATTAAAATAATTAAATTAAAATAACTTGTGTTTCTAAATCTGCTCTAAATCTCCTGCCTCCTTGTTTGAAACTGAACTGTCAGGTGCCTTTGACTCAAACAGTGGGGCTTCTGCTGCTCCTCATGGACTGTAAACACTCAGCCCTGACTTCTCCTGCCTCCTTGTTTGAAACTAACATTTGTGTTAAATCAGAAATGTACAGACAAAACACGTTTACTCAACAATTTAGCAAGGGTTAACTATGTTAGCTGTGTTAGCCTACATGATGCAGTTTGGTGAACTGAAAACAAATACAGACTTACCTTCAGAGTTATTTATGTAGTTGGACACATAAAGCTTAAATCCTTTGTCTTTCTTAGATGTGCGCTTTAGACAAAGGTCTGAATAATTCTGTACACATTGACTGTCGGAAAGTCCTGCAGAGATTGTGTAAAGATCGCCATTCTGTGGCTGTGAACCGGAAGTGCGCCCTCTGGCCCATGAATGCGGAAGTGCAGCACTTCCACATTCATTAGCTTGGTGGCGCACTTCCGGTTTGCAGACAACACAGTGTTAGCATGGCGTTTTTCACTCTATCACTGCAGGACTTGCAGACAATCCCTGTTAATGATGTCTACAAATTATTCAGACCTTCTCTAAAGCACCCACATCTATGAAGGCTAAAGGATTCAAGCTGTATGTGTCCAACTACATAAATAACTATGAAGGTAAGTCGGTATTTGTTTTCAGTTCACCAAACTGCCTCATGTAGGCTAACACAGCTAACTTAAGCCCCTTTCATAAGTTAAACCTGCGCTATTCCCGCACAGACCAGTCCGGCTTTAATCCTCCTCCGGTCATTCATAAGACAACAGGTGAATGCGGGTAGGTCCCGCTCACAGAAACGTGTTCATATATGAAGACGCAACGCGGCTCCAAAAGAGGCGTGGAGCAGAAGCTGACCTAGACCGCGACGTATTTATTGTGGGACAGACGTCAGACGTGTAC
>JBBPBX010033328.1:0-26054 GCA_038048925.1 Garcialebias charrua
GAAACAGGTTAATTAAACACTTATTAGATTTAATAACTTATTATTAAAACATCGTGATAAAATATAAGCAGAAATGTAGTTTCTCCGTCTGTTTACATCTGTGTTAAAGTGCTTTAGCCCTGGACCTTGGAATCACCCCTCTGTTTTGCTGAAGTGGTTTAGCCCTGGACCTGACAGCCAATGAGAAGAGACGCGAGTGAAGTGAAGTCAGGAAGTGAAGTTACCCAAGAGGGACATAAACAAAAGAATTTGCGCCTAAAAGAAGGACGCAAACAACGCGTTCTTTACACGTTGACACGTTGATAACGCGTCAAATGCGTGTGAAATTTCGACGCGTCAATGACACGTAATTAACGCGTATTTGACGCGTAGTTTACACGTTGTTTACACGTCATTAACGTGTTGATGTAACATGTAATTTTCACGAGAATCTGACCCCGCAGGCTTTCCATAGTGGTGGGTGGGTTTGAACACTCAGCTGACACAGCTGAGTGTTCAGCATGAGGCTGCTTTTATTTTATTTTTTCAGCTAATGCACCTGCAGTGCGAGCTGCTAGTTTAGCATTACGTCAGTGCCGACAGGTGTTTGGAGCATTGGGTAGGCGGGGCGCTCGGTTCTGTTGAGGGGGCGGGGCGCCCCGCCTATATAATGGTAGGGGAAACACTGATGTCTGTTTTTGGAACTTAACAGATTCTTGAAGCCACTTAGAGAGGTCAAGGTCGAGAGCTTCAGATTTTTTGTAAGATATTCCATGAAGCAGGAGCAGAGTAGGAGAAGGCCCTTTTTCCAGGTTCAGTCCTCACTGATGGAACACTGCAGGTGATCATGTCCTGAGAGCGCACGCTGTAGCAGCACTCACGCAGAGACATGTAGGAGGAGATGTATGAGGGCAGCAGACCAAGAAGTGATTTAAAGATGAAAATGTACCAGTGGAAGAGTCTGTGTGAGGTTAATGATGTCCAGTTAACCAGTGAATACAGGGTGCAGTGGTGGGTACGATAATCACAGCCAGTTATGAATCTTAGTGCACCATGATAGACAACATCCAACATCCGCAGGGTGCTTGTAGGAGCATTCATGTAGAGAATGTCACCGTAATCAATGGAGGGAAGGAAAGTCACAGATACAAGGCGTTTCCTAACATTCAGTGTTAGACATGATCTGTTTCTGAAAAAGAAACCCAGTTTAACTTTCAGTTTCTTTACTATATCAGGACAGTATTACACTTTTATTATTTCATTTTATGCTTATGTTTATTAAATGTTTCAGTGTTTTAGTGTTTAAATGGTTACTGTTGCGCTAGCCTGGTTGATACCAGACCCATGTCCTTCACTTCGCTTTGGACTAGGGTCTGGCATCTCTGCCATAGACAACGATTTCTCCTGGAGATTTTTGAATGGACCAATCAGAGAACAGGAGGCAGAGTTTTGTTAGTTTAGCCTGACGAGGTCCAGGCTATCAGATAAATTGCTCAGAAACCACTCGGTGGATATTTTTTCTGCCACCAGTGTGTAATTATATGTCTTTAATTTACTGACTGTTGGCCTAGATGAAACATTTGAGATAAAATTCGATTTTTTATCATTTATTTTCGTAGCGCACCCGAGGCTGTTTGGAAAATATCAAACCGAAACTATTTAATATCCAGCAGATTTGACCATTTCGTGAATTGATTTAGGAACTGTTAAGCTCAGGAACACTTCTGATATAACGTCAGCTATGAACTATATTTTTTCTCAGCAGAGAAATAATAGTTTTTTACCTTGTTTTGATGAAAATTCGTTCGTGGCGGCAGCCATTTTGAATGACGACGTCAGTCGACATCGTTCAAAACTCCGCCTTCTGCTCTCTGATTGCTCAGGAACACTTCTGATATAACGTCAGCTATGAAATCTATTTTTTCTCAGCAGAGAAATAATAGTTTTTTACCTTGTTTTATTGAAAATTCCTTCGTGGCGGCAGCCATTTTGAATGACGACGTCAGTCGACGTCGTTCAAAACTCCGCCTTCTGTTCTCTGATTGGTCCGGTCAAAACCTACCGGAGACATCCTTGTGGATGGGAGAAATGCCAGACCCAGCAGTGAAGGGAAATGAGAATTGAGCGGAGCTGCGTAGGAATGGCGAGGGCCAGGCTACTGTTGCGCCAAAGGGACTGAGAGAAATGCAATTTCAATCCTGAGTATGTTCTGTACGTATTGCAGTTTTGACAATAAAGTTGACTTTGACTTACTTTCCCAACAGATTCATAAACTGCTAGGGGCTTGTGTTTTCATACCTGGTGTGTCGTCTTGTTGAGGAACTCTTTATGCGATTTGACTCGACGAATCTCTGTGTAGTAGTAGGTCTGAGCATGTTCGTAGAAAGCGTTCTCCAACCTAAGTGTTGCATCGACATGACATGAAACATGTGAGAAGACAACAGAAGCTTTCTGAAACTAAAGCCCTCTTGCAGCAGGATGTTCATGTACCTGATGATGTAGCCCACCAAGTGATCAGTGTGTGGAAGAACAAACAGGCTCTTTCCAGAGAGATCACAAGCGTTACACAGAGCCGACGCCCTCTCTGAAGCCACCAGATCTTCTCCTGTACAAACATCAAAATCATGCAGAGGTTTCAAAAAGTATTTAGACCCCACCCAGGGTCAATTTAGAGTCACCAATCAGCCTAACATGCATGTTTTTGGACTGTGTATATATATATAGACAGAGCCACGAGAACTGATTACAGTTATAATATATATATNTAGCGCCGTTTTTTTACACGGTAAATTCGGGTTTTTCCGGTCACTTGATTGTGACGTCAGATCCAGATCTCTGCTCCAACGCGTACATTGAATACAATGGAGAAAGATACAAACGCATCTGTCGAATTTAGCCATTTAAAACTTTAGATTTTAGCGATTTGGCTTCAGTTCGTGAAGAAGAAGTTATTTTGAGTGATAAACAACAAACAGCAAGGTTTCTTTTGTCCGTGTTGCTTTTTTTTTCAGGAGAGGTTTCACATACATGAAGTGAGCACCAGGTGTCAGCAAAGCAGAGCAATCTACAGTGCTCTGTAAGAGTTATCACGATAGCTTTGCTGACATCTGGTGCTCACTTCATGAATGTGAAACCTCTCCTGAAAAAAAAGCAGCACGGAAAAAAGAAACCTTGCTGTTTGTTGTTTATCACTCAAAATAACTTCTTCTTCACGAACTGAAGCCAAATCGCTAAAATCTAAAGTTTTAAATGGCTAAATTCGACGGATGTGTTTGTATCTTTCTCCATTGTTTTCAATGTACGCGTTGGAGCAGAGATCTGGATCTGACGTCACAATCAAGTGACCGGAAAAACCCGAATTTACCGTGTAAAAAAACGGCGCTAATTTTAAACTATTTTGGAGAGGAATTTTCATTCATTTAACATTGTTTTAGCAAAAACGATCAGAGGTCAATCTTAAAATATATATATGTTGTGCCATTTTATGGAAAGTTAAAAGATGATGTCAGGGGAGCTTTAAACATGCACAGTACTTTGTACTTTTAGTGTCTCCACAGCTGGGTGCAGCCTCTGAGGGAACAGCTGTGCAGCCATGGCCGAAACAATCACTGCTTGCAAAACTGTACTGTCGGCTGTGCTGTGCACATTATTTTGTTGCTTAAAAAGTCATTCAACGTGCACTAAAACTCAGAGACAGACATGTCAGAAAGGAAACGTATAGTTTTTCTGCAACGATAAAACGCTGGGGATCTCACTAATACCACATCAGGGGGAGGGTGGTCATGTCCGTCACACTGGAAGGAGCATTTGAGCTTTGCTGTGCAGCAGGAGGGAGGAGCCTATTGGCAGATGAAAATCACACTGACGCAGTTCAGCAGTGATGGTGGGTAACTGAAGAAATGTGTAAAAATTGTCAGATGTTTCCTCTGCATTGTCATCTGCCAGGCATTCAGAAACAGGAGCTGTGGTGTCACAGAGGCAAGTGGAGCAGCTGTACTCCTCCTGTGAGCCTGAAGCGCAGTGGGGAAGGAAAAGCTTGGATTGCACTGGTACTGATGATGATGATGATGATGGCAGGACATCTGTAGGTTTTTCACTTCAGAACCACAGACTAGTGATGGGAAGTCTGGCTCTTTTCAGATAGTAGTGGGAGAGAGATCACGTCTCTCCAGTTTTAGCTTCTCTCCATTGTCAAATCTAGAATAGAATTCAGAATCTTACTTCTTAAAACTCAACAACCAAGCTCCATCTTATATCACAGACATTATTGTTCCATATTTTCCTAACAGAGCACTTTGCTCTCAGACTGCAGGTTTACTTGATGTTCCTAGAGTTTCCAGCAGCAGAATGGGAGGCAGATGTTCCAGTTGTCAGGCTCCTCTCTTGTGGAACCAACTTCCAGTTTCTGTCCATGAGGCTGACACATTGTCCAGTTTGAAGACTACTTTTTGATCAATCCTATAGTTAGTGTCGGCTTGTTATGATGCCTTAAGCTTGGACTACTAGAGAACAAATTGACCTCATTTCCTTAAATTAATTATTAAAATTGAATAGTTTTCATTTGATACTATTACTATCTTAACATGTGATTCTTGACCTGCCATTGTGTATCTGTTCCTACCAAACCCAGCCGGTCAAAGCAGATGGCCACTTGTCCTGATTCTGGTTCTGCTAAAGATTTATTCCTCATGAGGGAGTTTTTCCTTTCTACTGTCACCTTCATGCTTGCTCAAGATGAGAGTTCTGTGATGGAGTTAAACTCAAACAGTCTGCTCCTCAGATAAATAATGTTCAATTATTATTTTTAAATCTGAATGTTTTTGTTCAGTGCTCTGAGACGACTTCTGTTGTGACTTGGTGCTTTATAAATAAACTGCACTGAATTGAAGATAGCCAGCTCTTTCGGCTCCTAAACAACTCTTAATTTATCTTATCATCTGTAGCCTCATATTTTAGCCTAAATGTCAAATATGAATGTTTTTCTGTTGATTAACCCGTTTGCATTTAGTGTTTTATGAGAAGCCTTATAGCAGCCTAATTTTGTGTGTTTGTTCTGTTACGAGAGCAGGCATTCTTTTTTTGTTTAATATTTAAATCAAACTTTAAAATTTTATTCAACACAAAAACAAATGATACAGATTTAAACTATGCATTGAATTTATAAATGTAAATTCAATGCATAGTTTAAATCTGTATCTGTTGATCAAAACCAACGAGAATTAAAACTCATAGTGCCACAATCAAAAACGAAACTAAAAAACGGGGAGTGATTTGTGTTGATTTCCCATAATGCTTGGCGGTGTATTAGTGTTCAATTATAGATTAAATCTGTATCCGTTGATCAAAGCCAACAAGAATTACAACTCATAGTGCAACAATCAAAAACAAAACTAAAAAAATAGGGAGTGGACTGTGTTGATTTCCCATAATGCTTAGCAGTATTTTAGTGTTCCGGGCTGCACCATGAGTCAGAAGGACGTCTGTGATATAGACCTGCCTCTTGTATGCTATTAGAGTTTGGGTATTACCTGTTGTGAGGCTCAGAGTGTCTTCTTTGGGTTTAACTCACACAATGTTAAGACACAAGTCACAGAGTATGATGCAATATACGTGCTCTCTGACATACTTCAAGTATCGGAAATATTGGCAGGTTGGATCGGAAAATCCGATACGTAATAATGCTGGTATTGGATGCCGATACCGATACTGGATCGGATCAGCCTCATCCCCATTAGCATTTGCCCTGTTTTTGAGAAGACTCTCCAAAGGAGCAGATGTTGCCACACTACACAGTCTCCTGTCCATCACCTTCATCAGGTGTGAGCTGACTGAGGTCTTGGCCTGTGGGTCTTCTGCTTGTTGGATGAGGGGTTCCTCAAGATATCACTCTCCATTATAACATCAGTGGTAGTATTTCTCCTTGTAGCATCTCCTCTTTCATCATAGAGCCTCCCCACAGCAGAAGTTTGTGGCTTCTCCTCCACTTGGCCCTTAATGGTGGGTCTGGCTGCTCGGGGCTCATTTTGCTGATGCAGCATTATTCTCTGAAGTGCCTCGTCAACAACGCTGTTGTCACTGAATGCAAGCTTTAGTAATATGGTTTCTGAGAGGTCAGCAGTGTTTCTCCTACCATAATCCAAGGAGGCACCCCGCCCTGTCAACAGAACTGAGCGACCCGCCTACCAAATCTCCCCCACCTCCACCCTGTGGCAGATCGCTCCACTACTTCCAGTCAGGAGAGGAGACTGTAGCAGCTCAGACCCAACATTAGTACTGTAACTGTAACACGTCACTATCCCCCACCGCCAACATCTCTTCTCATCAGGTTTAATGTATGCAGCCAGCCTGATGCTGTTTGGTTGACAGGTGTCATATTTACATGATGTTTTTGCAACACACACTCTCCTCCTCCTCACCGCTGTCTACTGTCTCACTGACAGAGGGAACAGACAGATGCTCCACCTGACTGTCACGCCTGTCCCCCTCTTTGTTTTCACATGATATGATCCTAATAATAATAATAATGTGTAAAAAAGCTAAGTCTGGTCCTCTGGACATTCAAAAAAAAAAGTACAATTTTTTTTGTAGAAACGTTTTGTCTTTCAGATTCAAAGAGGGGGGCCAGTGGTGTAGTGTAAACGATTGGCAGAACCGCAGAGAGAAAGGAGTGGTTTCACTCAAAATATGCGCCGTGTAAACGGACCTGACCAGACCTGAATTCATATATATATATATATATATATATATATATATATATATATATATATATATTATAACTGTAATCAGTTCTCGTGGCTCTGTCTATATATATATACACAGTCCAAAAACATGCATGTTAGGCTGATTGGTGACTCTAAATTGACCCTGGGTGGGGTCTAAATACTTTTTGAAACCTCTGCATGATTTTGATGTTTGTACAGGAGAAGATCTGGTGGCTTCAGAGAGGGCGTCGGCTCTGTGTAACGCTTGTGATCTCTCTGGAAAGAGCCTGTTTGTTCTTCCACACACTGATCACTTGGTGGGCTACATCATCAGGTACATGAACATCCTGCTGCAAGAGGGCTTTAGTTTCAGAAAGCTTCTGTTGTCTTCTCACATGTTTCATGTCATGTCGATGCAACACTTAGGTTGGAGAACGCTTTCTACGAACATGCTCAGACCTACTACTACACAGAGATTCGTCGAGTCAAATCGCATAAAGAGTTCCTCAACAAGACGACACACCAGGTATGAAAACACAAGCCCCTAGCAGTTTATGAATCTGTTGGGAAAGTAAGTCAAAGTCAACTTTATTGTCAAAACTGCAATACGTACAGAACATACTCAGGATTGAAATTGCATTTCTCTCAGTCCCTTTGGCGCAACAGTAGCCTGGCCCTCGCCATTCCTACGCAGCTCCGCTCAATTCTCATTTCCCTTCACTGCTGGGTCTGGCATTTCTCCCATCCACAAGGATGTCTCCGGTAGGTTTTGACCGGACCAATCAGAGAACAGAAGGCGGAGTTTTGAACGACGTCGACTGACGTCGTCATTCAAAATGGCTGCCGCCACGAAGGAATTTTCAATAAAACAAGGTAAAAAACTATTATTTCTCTGCTGAGAAAAAATAGATTTCATAGCTGACGTTATATCAGAAGTGTTCCTGAGCAATCAGAGAGCAGAAGGCGGAGTTTTGAACGATGTCGACTGACGTCGTCATTCAAAATGGCTGCCGCCACGAACGAATTTTCATCAAAACAAGGTAAAAAACTATTATTTCTCTGCTGAGAAAAAATATAGTTCATAGCTGACGTTATATCAGAAGTGTTCCTGAGCTTAACAGTTCCTAAATCAATTCACGAAATGGTCAAATCTGCTGGATATTAAATAGTTTCGGTTTGATATTTTCCAAACAGCCTCGGGTGCGCTACGAAAATAAATGATAAAAAATCGAATTTTATCTCAAATGTTTCATCTAGGCCAACAGTCAGTAAATTAAAGACATATAATTACACACTGGTGGCAGAAAAAATATCCACCGAGTGGTTTCTGAGCAATTTATCTGATAGCCTGGACCTCGTCAGGCTAAACTAACAAAACTCTGCCTCCTGTTCTCTGATTGGTCCATTCAAAAATCTCCAGGAGAAATCGTTTTCTATGGCAGAGATGCCAGACCCTAGTCCAAAGCGAAGTGAAGGACATGGGTCTGGTATCAACCAGGCTAGCGCAACAGTAACCATTTAAACACTAAAACACTGAAACATTTAATAAACATAAGCATAAAATGAAATAATAAAAGTGTAATACTGTCCTGATATAGTAAAGAAACTGAAAGTTAAACTGGGTTTCTTTTTCAGAAACAGATCATGTCTAACACTGAATGTTAGGAAACGCCTTGTATCTGTGACTTTCCTTCCCTCCATTGATTACGGTGACATTCTCTACATGAATGCTCCTACAAGCACCCTGCGGATGTTGGATGTTGTCTATCATGGTGCACTAAGATTCATAACTGGCTGTGATTATCGTACCCACCACTGCACCCTGTATTCACTGGTTAACTGGACATCATTAACCTCACACAGACTCTTCCACTGGTACATTTTCATCTTTAAATCACTTCTTGGTCTGCTGCCCTCATACATCTCCTCCTACATGTCTCTGCGTGAGTGCAGCTACAGCGTGCGCTCTCAGGACATGATCACCTGCAGTGTTCCATCAGTGAGGACTGAACCTGGAAAAAGGGCCTTCTCCTACTCTGCTCCTGCTTCATGGAATATCTTACAAAAAATCTGAAGCTCTCGACCTTGACCTCTCTAAGTGGCTTCAAGAATCTGTTAAGTTCCAAAAACAGACATCAGTGTTTCCCCTACCATTATATAGGCGGGGCGCCCCGCCCCCTCAACAGAACCGAGCGCCCCGCCTACCCAATGCTCCAAACACCTGTCGGCACTGACGTAATGCTAAACTAGCAGCTCGCACTGCAGGTGCATTAGCTGAAAAAATAAAATAAAAGCAGCCTCATGCTGAACACTCAGCTGTGTCAGCTGAGTGTTCAAACCCACCCACCACTATGGAAAGCCTGCGGGGTCAGATTCTCGTGAAAATTACATGTTACATCAACACGTTAATGACGTGTAAACAACGTGTAAACTACGCGTCAAATACGCGTTAATTACGTGTCATTGACGCGTCGAAATTTCACACGCATTTGACGCGTTATCAACGTGTCAACGTGTAAAGAACGCGTTGTTTGCGTCCTTCTTTTAGGCGCAAATTCTTTTGTTTATGTCCCTCTTGGGTAACTTCACTTCCTGACTTCACTTCACTCGCGTCTCTTCTCATTGGCTGTCAGGTCCAGGGCTAAACCACTTCAGCAAAACAGAGGGGTGATTCCAAGGTCCAGGGCTAAAGCACTTTAACACAGATGTAAACAGACGGAGAAACTACATTTCTGCTTATATTTTATCACGATGTTTAATGAAGTTATTAATAATAAGTTGTTAATAAATCTAATAAGTGTTTAATTAACCTGTTTCTGTTTCCTATTTCTGACCAACGGCTTATATGTAAAGTAATATAAGTGTAAAATGTGTTTATACTAATGTGAAAAAATGTAACGTCACATAGTTAGATATGTAAAGTAATAATATACATACATACATATATATAAATATATATATATATATATATTTATTATGATGTGACTATTTATATGTTTATATATATATAAACATATAAATAGTCACATCATAATTTACACCTTATGTTTGCGTGTAAATACAATGGCCCCGTCCGTGTATTTTCCCACTTTACTTTTAGTTTAAAAATTATAAAAACTAAAGAGCCTACAGTATTTTTAGTCTTTTTACAGTTTAAATAAATGTATACAAAAAAAAAAAACTAGTGTCACAAATAATCGCCTCCTATTTCTGACCAACGGCTTATATGTAAAGTAATAAAGATAATTCAAAGAATCTTCAAAATGTTTTTATTCAACAGTTAAAAAATGTAACGTCACATAGTTATATATGCAAAGTAATAATAACATATACATATATAAATATATATATAAATATATATATATATTTATAAACATATACATAGTCAAACTGTAAAACACTTAAACATATAATAATAGACATAAGCCTAAAATAGTAAAACTGTAACACTGAGTCCTGAGTTTTTGCATAGTGGTATAAGAGTATGAAGATTTACACCAACTCAAACTAAAAACTAAAACACTAAACATTTAATGAACATAATACTGTCTTGAGTTCTTGCATACTAGTATAAAAAAGTATAACTATAAAATAGACTAAAGGTTCTAGCATTGACATTTGCAAAGTGGAAAAGCAGCATATGAGTTAATGTACACAGTATATGTATGAGGTAGTAGTTGATGTTGTTATAGAGGCAAAAGTGGCATATGCAGTAAGGCACATTGGGCATCCTTAAATAAGGCTGGTCAGAGAATACTGTATATGTATCAGCAGTGGTGTAGTTATAAAAGTAGTGTAAATATAAACAGTAGTAATAAATGTAACCAGTAGTAATAAATGCAAACAGTATTAAAAAATGTAAACATTGAATGTAAACAGACTATAGGCAATGATGTAATACAAACATTAGTGCAAATATGAGTAGTAGTGCAAACATCATAATTTACACCTTATGTTTGCGTGTAAATACAATGGCCCCGTCCGTGTATTTTCTCACTTTACTTTTAGTTTAAAAATTATAAAAACTAAAGAGCCTACAGTATTTTTACAGTCATTTTACAGTTAAAATAAATGTATACAAAAAAAAAACAAAAAAAAAACAGCAGAGTCTCCGCAGGAAAGACTGCTGGGAGCAGATGCCTCACAAAAACTGTAGCCGAGTTTGCATTGGTAGCATAGGCCCAAACCAGTTTCTCGACCGTCACTCCAGTCCCAGGATGGATCTCCACCTGTTTAATGGAGACATGCAAAAGGTGCATTTAGGATACTGTATAGTGATGAATGTTTTTATTCATTCTTTATTAACCAATCACCTTAGATGACAGGGTATCCCTTGTTGATGGAATGACCGACTCGTATGGGGAGCTTGAGGATGTAGGTCGGGAAAGGAACGGCAATGAATCTGCAGATGATGGACCAGGCCTGGACTGCAGAGAACTTTTTGAGGTGGCAGTTGTGGTGCGTTCAGTTCTGAACTGTACCTCTTAGGATGTTCAGCTAGATTAATTACAGTCTTCATAGACTTTAGGAGTTCAGGCAGATCCGTACCAATTAGATAAAAAAAATTGTTCTTTATTACAAAGTCCAGTTTTGTAAAAATATTAAATTATTTGAATTTTATTGACTGTGTAATTGTTAAATGAGTGAAGTGATACCTTGAAAAACCAACTCCCTCAGTTTAGCATTCTCGTCTTTCAGTTCCTGGATCTGCCGCTTTAATTCAATCACTGTCTGACTTTCCTCATGTTGAAGGTCTGAAGGCGGAGTATCACTGTACATGGCGAGGAATTCCTCTGCAGGGTCCTTCCCAGTGAGAGCTTTTGGCTTCTGTGTACGCAATGATAAAGAGAGAACTGTCAGTATATTTGTATGATACCGAACTCTAGATAAAAGAAAATTGATGTCACCTTGGCTTGAGTCAGAATCTGAGTCTCATCTGTATCCGAGCAGTCAGAATTGTGTTGGTATTTTAGAGGGCGGACAGATACCCTCTTGGTCAGCTCTAAAGGACTGGATGTGAGCTGGGCTTATTTTTTAGGATTTGACACAGATCCAGTGAGAGAAAGAGGATTATTCAACAATTTTTTAACAGATGGATTATTATTAATGACATGAAACCACAACTTTGTAGATAGTATGACAATATTTAACTGCCACAGAATCATTAAAAAAAGTAGATTTTAAATGATTTTGACCATTAAAATGTTTGTTATAACAAATCAAAGATCTCAGGTTGTCAGGCAATGTGAACCTGATGAAAGAATACTGTTGAGTGTGTACAAATACAGTAAAAGCAAAAAGGGAACTTACTGTTCAAGTGCTTCTTTGGTTCTACCATCAACATAAAAGTTTATAGCAGACTGTAGGACTTCGTCACGTCCCTCCAAAGATGTAATATGCCTGAAGCACCCCAGCAAACACAGGCTGTCAGCAGCATCTGAAATTGCATCTCTAGCTGATGGCAGATCAAGGGCCTCCTTTATCTTTAACATAAGGAAAACAAAAATAGTACAGACTGCTTTTTCTCAAACTTCAGCTTAATGGTTACCAACAATGCTATGAATGCAAGTGAAAATTTAAATGCACCTTTTTCAGTTTCTCCACCAAAGATGGATCACCAATGTCTTCCAGGGAAGGCAGTGGAACTGGAAGACCACACAACTTACTGTACAGTCTCTCTGTGAAAAATGCAGGTGACACACCACCATGAATCAGTGCCACAGCAACCATGACTCCAAAGGTTCGGTAACGCTTCTTCTCGACAGCTGAACACACAAAATACAAATAGTTACTTTTCTTTTAACACGTACAACCAAGAGATAAATTAAATTAACTTGTCAGTGTGTGTAATGATGCATGTACAAACCATGGCTGTCCAAGTTCAGGTCTTTGTGTTCCGTTCCATAAAATAAAGAACTGTCTTTCAGAGCTACCAAAAGTAGCCTAAAAAACTCTCTGGAGGGCCCACCTTCATCCACGGATCCCTCAGCTTGGTCACAATTATCTAAAAAGATGATGCTCATTTTGGCCTCAGGTCTGAATGTTCTTCTGGCGAATGCTCTCACAGCACCATCCAATATGTTGTCTCTGCAAACATTTATCATGTTGGAGGGATGCTCTTCTGGTTGCAGTTTGCTGGCGAGGGCACGCATGAGTGTTTCCAGATCTGGCCTAATTATATGTAGGATTACAGATAAAGTTTGATTAATTCAGTGTCTAATTATTAGATTAGAATGTAATGTTCTAATCTAATTCTAATTAGATTGCAAGTAAAAAAAAAAGATCAGCTATGAAACACTCATAGTTCATAGTTTTTCTGTTCTCAACTGTTTACATATTCGTAAAGTGTAGTCAATTCCATCCTATTTTTACCCTGATACATGCTCAATAATCCAGGTAGAAAAATCTAAAAAAGCTAAGTCTGGTCCTCTGGACATTCAAAAAAACAAAACAAAACAAAGCAAAAAAACCTGTAGAAACGTTTCGTCTTTCGTCCGAAAGACTTCCTCAGTCTGAGGTGCTGGGTTCAGCTCAGTCTTATAAATAGCACCCTCTCACAGTGATACACAACCAGTTGGCTGATTCATTGATCAGCCAACTGGTTGTGTATCACTGTGAGAGGGTGCTATTTATAAGACTGAGCTGAACCCAGCACCTCAGACTGAGGAAGTCTTTCGGACGAAAGACGAAACGTTTCTACAGTTTTTTTTGCTTTGTTTTGTTTTGTTTTTTTGAATGTCCAGAGGACCAGACTTAGCTTTTTTAGACCATCCTATTTTTATTTAATAATTAATTACCATCTTAGCTAACTCCCCATTAATAATAGGAACGTGGGGTTACTGAACCAACAATCTTAAAACTGTCATCTGAACAATCCTAGCTTCACCCTACACAAACTGAGGTTTTTCTGCTTTCTGGGTCCTGATTTTTGCATGAAACTGAGAAGAGCAGCATGTTAGTAGAAGGATCACAAAATATGAGCCGTTTTGTTTAAGTGTGGAAAATCTGTTTCTATAACGTGAGTACACAAAAAAAAGATCGCGTTGCTAATAGGCTAACGTTAGCCGCTAACAGGTAGCAACAACACAACGCGATCAAACTAACGTTACTTACCCTCGTAGTTGTGCAGGAAACTTGAGACATGCAATTTAAATCCCTTGTTAGTTTGCTTCTCGGAGCAGGGGACCAGGAATCAACGATAAGATGAACATAGTTAAAGAAATGTAGTTTCTCCGTTTGTTTACCTCTCTCTGTTAAAGTGGTTTAGCTCTGGACCTCGCTCGGTATCACCCCTCTGTTTTGCTGAAGTGGTTTAGCCCTGGACCTGACAGCCAATGAGAAGAGACGCGAATGAAGCCGTCAGGAAGTGAAGTTACCCAAGAGGGACATAAACGGATGTTGTTTACGTCTTAACCAAACAACGCGTAAATTACACGTTGTTGACACGTTGATACCGCGTCAAATGCGTGTGAAATTTCGACGCGTCAATGACACGTAATTAACGCGTATTTGACGCGTAGTTTAAACGTTGTTTACACGTCGTTTACGCGTCATTTTTCGAGGCAAATTTTGACGTGTAAACAACGCGTTGTCAACGCGTTGTTTACACGTCATTAACGTGTCGATGTAGCATGTAATTTTCACGAGTTTTTGCCACCCCTGGCTTTCCATACACCACACACACGCGCACGGCTCACGTTTCTCATCCCCACGGATGGGGAAAAAAAAAACAAAAAAACGCGTGGCTTCTCTGCTCGGCTCCTACTGTGCGCGGCTCCACATACACACAGCTCTCACCTTCTCCACCGGAAAATAAATAAATAAAACTGAATGCGCAGCTGAAATGTTTGGCTCTCCTCTGCTCTCAAACTGCGCGCTTTCAGCTTTGTCTCTATCTGCCAGTATATCGTGACAGAAACAAGCGACCAGCCCCATGAAAACAAGCCCAACAGGCAACCCACCCCATTGTGTAAAACAAGGTCCGTTTTTAAACAGTATAAACATACAGTTATTATGACATTGCATATAAAGAGCAAAATTATGCTAAAGACTTTGAAGAACATATCCACTCTAAAAAATACAAATACATTTGGCATATTTATACAAATTAATCCCATTAAGCCTCTGGGACTCATTTACCAGAGAGACCTGAATTTTAAACTAAGAGTGATGACAACAGTGGACAACGACAACAACAGACAATCATAAAGGATGCATACAAATAAAAAAATAATAAAAAAAATTAAAACAGCAAACTCATAGTAAGCTAAGTCAACAAAAAACTTTCTTTAATCTCTATCCTGAATCATGCTTTAAGTGTGTGCTCTTTCTCCCATTTGTTATTATTTTTTTCCCATATTTCCTCCACTTATTGGAGCTCATTTGAATGTGGTCTTGTCACTCTAGACCAGGGGTCTGCATCCTGCGGCTCAGGAGCTACATGCGGCTCTTTGGTCCCTCTGCAGCGGCTCTTTCAAGCTTTGACCAAAACTGACATAAAACTTAATTTTATTGGTTCTTATAACAACTGGAAGGGTTAGTTTTAGAAGTTTTCCTACATTACAAAGAGTAAAAAATACTTTCACTTTATGCTTTATTTCTTTTAAGTAGGATACCTAATTTTTCTACAGTTAAAAAAATAAATCACATAGGCCTGCATAGTTTATCATTTTAGTTTTTAGAAACTGGGCAAAACTATATTAATTTTTCCTTCTTTACAAGAATCTTGTCTTTTATTTTATCTTAAAATGTAAAAATATCAGTAAATGTTAAAAATCATTAGAAATGTTAAGTTTTATAAAGTCACTCCTGCTGGCCAGAAAAACGTCCTCCAACAAACTTAAAGGAGACCACATATAGGTCTTTAAAATTTTTATGTTATGTCTGTGTGCTATCTTGACAATATTAATTCATTTTAATACACAAAATAATTCTTAGATAATCAATTATACCCTTTTTAATTCTGCCATTTTTAACTTTCGTTTTGAACGACCGGTTTCTGATACTGAGTTCTGAAGTCCACGCCCTTCAACGATCTGTTTACGCCCTCTGTAACAGCCAGTATCTGTAATGTGTTGTTGTTTTAAAATTAGCTCTTTTTTTATTACTCATTTGACTTACTGTTAGTGCTAGCTTAAGATAACTTACCGAAACCCGTCTGAGCGCGCCGCAATTTGCTGCTCCTTTTAGCATGAGACCACCCGAATCCGATGCTAATGTTAGCTTGTTCCTCTTCCGGTGTTCGCCAGCTCCGCTCGTTGCACGCGGCGATTTTGGGAGTTATCGCTGTTCCAGTCAAGACAACACAAAGTTCACCAAGTGTCTCCCGTAAATTAATCCGTAAGGAGAAGGTCCTCGCTGCTGCGAGGCTGCAGCGAGGCTGTACAGTTGAAGCTCCGCTCCATCGCGCCAGAAGCAGTGTCCCGTTGCCGCCGGTCCCTACGCCGGGGGTCCGCTCGTTTAATTTTTGCCGGCTGCGCGTTGGGAGCGATCGCAAATACACTAAAAATTGAACTAAAACATAAAAATAACAATTATACTTTATTTATAAAGCCATTTAAAAAACCACAGCTGCAACAAAGTGCTGTACACATGAAATTAAGAACATATAAACAAAAGATGAGATGAAATCATGAAAAACAACAGTCATGTGTTTAATACAGAAGTGGGTTGAGCCTAACCAGGGGTTGCTAGGTGAGGGGCTGGACTCAGGTTTGAGGTGGTTGGCTGCGGTTTGTGACGTCACAAACCGCAGGAAGTGGGAAACGAAGTGTATTTATCAGAGTCAGAGAGTCAGAGGGTCTTTATTGTCATTTGCACCGCATGTGGTACATGTGATGAAAACGAGATTATGTACACGGGGTCCCAGTTACATCCAACAACAAATGCAAGAGAAAAACAGTAATAACATCTAGAATTAACTAAGAAAAACATCAACTAGTAATACACTAAGCTTAATATAGTGGGAATAAACAGCAGCACGAACATGAGTTTGTATGAGCAGATGGTCACAGATGAACACAGATGAACACAGCAACAAGAAAACAGATCAGCATCAGCACAATGTGATATTTTGCAGTGTTTATTTTTTATTTTATTTTTATTTATTCATGAGTCTAACAGCCTCAGGGTAGAAGCTGTTCCTCAGTCTAGTGGTTCTACATTTGATGCTCCTCAACCTCCGTCCTGAGGGGAGTGGGGCAAAGAGTGAGTGTGCTGGGTGAGTGAGGTCTTTCATGATGCAGGTGGCTCTTTTCCTGCATCTGGAGGTGTAAATGTCTGTGATGGTGGGGAGACTGACTCCAACAGACTTCTGTGCAGCCTTCACCACTCTCTGTAGAGCTTTCCTCTCTGCAACTGTGCAGCCTCCATGCCACACGTTGATGCTGGAGCACAGGATGCTCTCCACTGCACACCTGTAGAACGAGGTGAGAACTGGGCTGCTCAGACCAGCACGTCTCAGCCGTCTGAGGAAGTAGAGTCTCTGATGACCTTTCTTGATCAGGCTGGTGGTGTTGTTGCTCCAGCTGAGGTTATCATTCATGTGTACACCCAAGTATTTGTAGCTGGAGACCACTTCCACTGCAGACCCACCTATTTTCAGTGGGGCGTGGGTGTGTTTGTTCCTTCTGAAGTCCACAATCATCTCCTTTGTCTTCTTCACATTCATGTGAAGATTATTCTCTTTGCACCAGCTCTCCAGGTGTTCCACCTCCTGTCTGTAGCTGGACTCATCATTGTTTGTGATGCATCCCACCACCGCTGTATCATCTGCAAACTTAACAATATGACAGCCTGGAAGTGTGGCTGTACAATCATATGTGAGCAGAGTGAACAGAAGGGGGCTCAGCACACATCCTTGAGGAGAGCCAGTGCTGAGGGTTATGGTGGAGGAGGAGAAGTTGTGGATCTTCACGGACTGTGGTCTGTCTGTTAAGAAGTCTAGTACCCAGTTACAAATAGAGGGGCTTAGTCCAAGTGTAGATAGTTTGTCTATCAGAGTTTGGGGGATCATGGTGTTGAAGGCAGATGTGAAGTCCACAAAGAGCAGACGCACGTATGAGTCCTTCTGATCCAGGTGGGTGAGAGCAGTGTGGACCACGGAAGAAATGGCGTCCTCTGTTGATCGGTTCTCACGGTATGCGTATTGATGAGGGTCCTCGTTGATGTTGACGGTTGCCTCAATTTATCAAAGATAAATAAATCTACTTAGAGTAAATAAACCACTGGGTGCATTTTTTTGGCCTTAGGACTGTTTTTTTATGAAGTAAATACCCAAAGTTGAGTAAAAAAAACATTAAAAAGTGAATTTTGAATATGTGGTCCCCTTTAAAGTGGTCCGTGGGCCACCAGTTGAAAATCCCAGTTGCAGCAGGTGTTGTGGCTCCGGTCACGTTTAATTTGGTGAACAAAGGAGCAGAAATGGCTCTTTGGATCGAAAAGGTTGCAGACCCCTGCTCTAGACAAATAATAAAGAACAAATAATAACAAGCCCAAACAAGCGAAGATACTTTCAAAACAAGCCCAAGAAACCGCAACAACGTCTGCGCAGCTCAGGACGTGTCTCTGTCCGTCCCCACCCCACCCCGCCATGGCAGGTTATGTAGGGGAAACACTGGACATGTTCCTGTTTTTAGTTTTTTATATCACTTTATAATGTAACTGCTTTTGTTTTGTTTTTAATATAATGTTCTTCCATTTATTTTTCAATTGATATGCTTTTATGATTGTCTACTGTTGTTATCATTCTTTGTTACAACAGGTCTCTCTTGTAAGTGAGTCCTTGATGCTCAATGAGATTAACCTGTAAAAATAAAGGTTGAATGAAAAATACTTTTATTATTATGAACATACTCTGAACAGAGAAACTGAGTGTGAATTCACTTAATTTGAGAGGGGAAAACAGTTTATCTGAAAACACTGTTAACTTTCTCCAAATCACTAAACTGAGTTGTTGGTGTCTGAAAAGCTTTTTTAAATGAGTTCTTTCAACTCAGAGTAGCTTAACATCAAGTTAAATGTGCCTATGTGCTGTAAAAAGCCATCGTCAATGGAGATCTGATGCCTCAGTTCACCATGGCAACCAGAAGGAAAACCCGGTCCGGATCATTTCTGCCAGAGCCATATAAAGTGAGAGTTGCGACACTTCCATAGAGTTCCATTGTAAGAATGGAATGCGGAAGTCACGTGGGTCATGGAGGGGGCGATTTGTTCCATGGCTCTGGTTACAGTCTGAAGCTGCCTGCAGTAGCGCTCCGTCGCCGCCAGAGGGCGCAGCTCCACAAGGTTTCCATAGCCGTTGTTTGGAACGATTGACCGCCTGTCGGCAAGATCAAAGCGTGTCGGAACTCTCTATATATATGGCTCTGATTTCTGCATAGCATGCACACAAAGTATACTGGTCTGACCAAGTAGATCCAAATGGTATTAGGTTGTGTTCTATTTGAGTTAACACGTTATCACAAGTTCAGGAGTGCACAAAAAGTGATTTATTTTTTATAGTAATGTGAAGTTTTGTTTGTTTCCTGCAGCTGCTGTTTGTCAGACACCAGTTTAAAATTGCTTTCTTCAGCGAGCTGAAACAGGACACCCAGAACGCCCTGAAGTGAGTCTGATACCTGTAGGAAACCACAATCTCCCCAGGACTCTCGTGAATTGTTGTGTATTTGGGACTAAAACAGAATCTGTATTCTATCTATGAAATATTCGGTTGTTTGTAATAGATTCTGAGTTTGTAGCAGAGTACACCTGTGGCCAGAAGTAATGAGCATGGCACAAAAACTGTCAGGTTTGCCACCTTCTTTTTCAATAGGATCATAATTTGCATTAACTTCGTTATGAAGAATGATCAGTAGAGTTGAAATGACCAAAAATTAATATTGCAACATTTTGGTCATAGCTCTCAGTTGGAAAAGGGTGGATTGCCCACTCCTGGTCAGGGAGAGGCCTTGCCTCTGATTAAATAGAAATGGGTTGGCCCAGAAGTTAGTTGGCAGCATGCCTGTACAAACTGAAGACGTCTTGGAAAAAGAAGGCCTAACACTGCAAGTATTTACCCTGTAATTATCAAGAAAAAACTCTGAAGCATATAGAATGCTTTTAATTATATGTTAGTTTGCTAAATCCTGCGTCGAGCTGGCTTATGTGCGATTAAGGACGCATGCCGGCGACACCGTTTGCGGTGGTTCGGTCATGTTAAACAAAGTGAAAACAGTGCTATACTTGCTATTGAAAACCTTGAAGTACCTGGCACCTGTCCCAAAGGCCGTCCGAAAAAGACCTGGGCGCAAACGATTCAACAAGATCTGAAAGCATTGAACCTCAATGAACTGGACGCAACTGACCGCCTAATCTGGCATCAAAAACTTGGCGACAAAGAAGTAGCGTTCCACCCCGGAATCGGGAAAACGGACGTTAAACATAGATAGATAGATGGATGGATAGATAGATAGATAGATAGATAGATAGATAGATAGATAGATAGATAGATAGATAGATAGATAGATAGATAGATAGATAGATAGATAGATAGATAGATAGATAGATAGATAGATAGATAGATAGATAGATAGATAGATAGATAGATACAGTAGATAGATAGATAGATACAGTAGATAGTTTGCTAAAGAAAAATCTAAAAAAAAAAATATATATATAATAAGACTAAAGCAAGAATCTTTGTGAAAACCAGTCTTTCTGTCATTGTTAAATGTTTGGTCGTGTCTTTTCATCTTACTGTAGTGTGAGGTGTGAAACTGAACCAAACTCAGTGTGGGGCGTATAACTGAAGGATCTGCACTGTTCCCCTCAACAGGTACTACAGAACTGCTTACAGTCTGGTTCACGAGCTCCGAGCACACGAGACCAACATACTGGAGATTAAAACTCTGGCTGGATTCATCAGCTATAAGGTATGGTTCTGCTCAGACTTTGACCATCATAATCGTGAGGGTGAGCATTGAATATATTACTGCATAACTTCACGGTTTTAGTCTTTGTAGCCTCTTTTTAACCAGAACATCTCTCTGAATTTGGCGAGTGGAACTTTGTAAAATACAGTCTTTTCATTAGTGGCTCTCAATTGTACCTTTAAATTCTTCTCTTAATGTTTTCAATCGAACCCAACCGATACGGAAATTTTGGCTATCGCTGATACCAAGCTTGGAAGGGGTGGATGGCCGCCGATAACCAACATAATGGCTGAACATTTTTTTTAGCTTTGTCCACCCCCAATAATCTAAGTAAACAATGAGTGGAGTGGTGCTTGTTTATTAAATTTTTTCATTTACCCTTTATTTATACAATTAGTCTCATTGAGCCACGACAACTCATTTTTAAGAGAGACGTGGGGGTTAAGGACCTTGCTCAGGGGCCCAGGGTGGGACAAATGAGGGTGGAGGCAGGTGTGGGTGTTTCACCTTTTCCATCCACGTTTTGATGTTGACAGTACGGGGAGTTGAACCTGCGACTTTCCGATCACAGGCCCATCTTCTCTAACCTCTGCGCCACCACTCCCCCTATTTAGTGAAGTTGTTAGTAACCATGAAGCTAATCCAACTATACGTAGTTGCACAGGTCATAAAAACGGTCTTCTTAACGTGCGTTCACATTTTCTATCCTCCACTACTCACCATAAATTTATCAAGTGTACAAGCCCAAAACCAGAAAAGTTGGCACGTTGTGCAAATCGCAAATAAAAACAGAATACAATGACTTGCAAATCTTTTTCAACCCATATTCAACTGAATAGAATGCAAAGACAATATATTTAATGTTCGAACGGAGAAACTTTATTTTGTTTTGCAAATAACCATTAACTTAGAATTCAATGGCAGCAACACATTGCAAAAAAGTTGGCACAGGGACATATTTACCACTGTGTTACATCGCCTTTCCTTTTAACAACACTCAGTAAACGTTTGGGAACTGAGGAGACCAATTTTTGAAGCTTTTCAGGTGGAATTCTTCCCCATTCTTGCTTGATGTACAGCTTAAGTTGTTCAACAGTCCGGGGTCTCCGTTGTCGTATTTTACGTTTCATAATGCGCCACACATTTTCAATGGGGGACAGGTCTGGACTGCAGGCAGGCCAGGGGAGGACCCGCACTCTTTTGCTACGAAGCCACGCTGTTGTAACACGTGCAGAATGTGGCTTGGCATTGTCTTGCTGAAATAAGCTGGGGCGTCCATGAAAAAGACGTCGCTTGGATGGCAGCATATGTTGCTCCAAAACCTGTATGTACCTTTCAGCATTAATGGTGCCTTCACAGATGTGTAAGTTACCCATGCCTTGGGCACTAATGCACCCCCATACCATCACAGATGCTGGCTTTTGAACTTTGCGCCTATAACAGTCCTGATGGTTCTTTTCCTCTTTGGTCCGTAAGACACGACGTCCACAGTTTCCAAAGACAATTTGAAATGTGGACTCATCAGACCACAGAACACTTTTCCACTTTGCATCAGTCCATCTCAGATGAGCTCGGGCCCAGCAAAGCCGGCGGCGTTTCTGGATCTTGTTGATGAATGGCTTTTGCTTTGCATAGTAGAGCTTTAACTTGCACTTACAGATGTAGCGACGAACTGTAGTTACTGACAGTGGTTTTCTGAAGTATTCCTGAGCCCATGTGGTGATATCTTTTACACACTGATGTCGGTTTTTGATGCAGTACCGCCTGAGGGATCGAAGGTCACGGGCATTCAATGTTGGTTTTCGGCCTTGCCCCTTACGTGTAGTGATTTCTCCAGATTCTCTGAACCTTTTGATGATATTACGGACCGTAGATGGTGAAATTCCTAAATTCCTTGCAATAGCTCGTTGAGAAAAGTTGTTCTTGAACTGTTCGACAATTTGCCCACGCATTTGTTCACAGAGTGGTGACCCTCGCCCCATCCTTCTATGTGGATGACTGAGCATGTCAAGGAAGCTGCTTTTATACCCAATCATGGCACCCACCTGTTCCCAATTTGCATGTTCACCTGTGGGATATTCCAAATAAGTGTTTGATGAGCATTCCTCAAATTTCTCTGTCTTCTTTGTCACTTGTGCCAGCTTTTTTGAAACATGTTGCAGGCATCAAATTCCAAATGAGCTAATAATTGCAAAAAATAACAAAGTTTACCAGTTCGAACGTTAAGTATGTGGTCTTTGCAGTGTGTTCAATTGAATATAGGTTGAAAAAGATTTGCAAGTCATTGTATTCTGTTTTTATTTGCGATTTCCACAACGTGCCAACTTTTCTGGTTTTGGGCTTGTATTACAAAAATATAAATTAAACAAAGAAACCTCCTTCCCTGTTCATTGTTTAAACAGTCATATATGGTGAAGGTCTAATTAGTATTGATCGCAGCAGCATTTATTTTCTTTGCAGAGAAGTAAAGATTTCAGACAAACAATGCATTTCATTGAGGACGACAAAGATAATATTATTAACAGTGATACATTTGACCTCTATGTTAGATTTATTGTTCTGGATAAAGTTTGACAAGGCAATAGCTTACCGGTATGCTAGGTTATCTAAATGTTAGCTTGCTAATTTGAGAGGCATGTAGCTAATGACAAGCGGGTTGGAGGATTGAAGAGAATTTATTATTCTTTTACAAAGCAGTTAAAATTGACATGCTCTGTTCAGCAAAATACAGTAGTCTACAAAGTATTGCACCCTGCTTCAGCTGTGCTGAATATGAACGTAAGTACCGGTAGTCTTCATGAGCCCTCTGCTGGATACATTGTACAATTACGGCTGGTTCCAGCATTTGGGGAGAAAATTAGAAGCGCTTATATTGGCACATAATGGGACAATTATCACATATGTCCCCAAACATCTATATTGGCCCTACCGATATATCAGTTGGGCTCTAGTTTTCGATCCATTGTTCTAATGGGATATTGCCTTTGTCAGCCATTTTGAAGTGGGGTTTAGTGTAAAAGAGTGCAAATAGTATTTTACGCTTTGTTGATAATTCTTTGAATGACCTCAGCCATTTTCATTGTTAATAAAAAAATGGTTTTCAATTGACCTACCTGGTAAAATAAAGGTTGTTAATAATACCTAATTTTGGGGAGCCAGAGCTTTAATTCTGACAGGACTAAGGAGCCAGTGGGGATTTGTAGAATTTGATGTTGTCCCCTCTGTTCTCTGGAATGCATTTGATGATTATCAGTGGAGTCACTACTGCCACGCTTTGGAATATGCAGCTGCCAGTTACCAGGGTCTGCTTCTCAGTAGGTGTGTCGCTGAGTGTGAAAGTTTGATTTGAAACGTGACCAGGCTTAGTCTTAGCACTGTGTTATCTGAACTGTCGCCCAACCAGCCTGGGGCCCCAGCAGCAAACTCTTAATATTTATTTAGGTATTTCTTGTAACAAATGCTGGCCCCTGCAGAGCCTGCACAGTGAGTTCTGGTCCCTGAGCAGATTAATTTGGTGACTGCAGCCTTAACCTTTGAACAGTGTTTGACTTCTTATTCACTAATTGATTATATTAGCAAACATATTCTGGAATTCCTGCCAGGTGTGACCCTTGAATTTCCTGGAAGTGCTACATATTGCTGCTGCTGTAGTTGACCAAGTCCAATTTTGAAGTTGGGTTCACTTTATGACTGAAGATATCCACTTTTGATTTTGGCTGTATTCAGACTAGCCATCTGTCACATCTGTTTGTGTTTTATCTCTTTCAGATCTGTCGCTTGTGTTTCCAACATAACACCCCTCTGGATGCCATCGCTCAGTTCAGGAAGCACATGGACCTGTGTAAGAAGAAGATTGGCAGTGCTGAACTGGCCTTTGAGCATTCTGCATGGATGTCCAAACAGTAAGCTTTACATATCTCCATCTTTAAACAATCATCATGCTGTGACTTCAGGTGTAACCTAACAGAATTGTAGGAGACGCCTGGATTAGATGAAGGAATTGTTTAAACAAACTCTCAATTTATTCAATATTAACATACAAGGATGGTTTCAGGGCTGAAGCCAAACTCTCTGCTTCTCAACAGGTTCCAGTCATTTGGTGAGCTCTTTGATGAGGCCATAAAGTTGGGTCTGACAGCCATCCAGACCCAGAACCCGGGCTTCTACTACCAACAAGCTGCCTGTTACAGCCAGGACAGGAAGCAGCTGGCACAGCAGCTCTGTCAGGTCCAAACTTTTCCTTCACATGTTTTTTGTACGCCTGCTGAAAGGCAGATGTTTTATGGTATAATCTGCAGCATACATGTCTGTAAACTTTCTCTTAACCTGCCCATAATGACTGATCCACTCAAGATAATTTAATGAAACTCATACACATATGCACTATCTTTAGATGAAGTGTCACATACTCTTCCTCACCTCAGCTTCAAGGTCAAGGTACAAACAAAGGTCAATGTTAAAACCTGGTCTTTGCTTGTCCGGGACGTTGTTACAGATTGCTGTCTAATAATTTGAGGACGGGTGTAAAATGTGCCGTATGTGGTGCTCTTGTTCCTAATCGCAGCTGCTTTAACCTGTAAACATCTCTCTGATTTATAGGGATACTGCTTATAATTGGTTTTATATTGATTATGGAATTGACTATTTTAATTTTTCTCCACAAAAAATAACAAAACACAATTTTATTTTTTATTTTGAACAGTCAACTTTGGCAAATTTTATTTACAGCAAAATAAAATGCAACAATTTACAAGTTAAACAACAAAAAAGGAAGATGATCTTAATAAAATTAGATTTCTCATTGAGTTGAAAACCGTCTCTTACGGTACAGTCAGCATGATGTTCTCAGGTGAGATTAACACTGGAGACGTCTCCACCACTTTAAATAGCCTAAATGCCATGGACTTCCGTTCCAGCACCTCCGCAGTCATTACACAGACAGCGCACTTCCGGTTATCGCGAAAGACACGAACATAAATGACTAAATACAATTAATAAAACATCGGCATACACACCAATAATAACTCTATACACATATAAATCCATATAAAATTATGGCGATGTTCCCCCTACGGATAGCCGCGATAAATGTTCGCCGAAACCCCCCCTCGGAACAGCTGTTCCCACCGGTGGGCGGACACAACGATACTCACTTGTAGTGCCGGTAGCGCGCGGCCGCTTCCCGTTTCGGGTCGTTGTCATGGTCTGCTACTAGGAGCTAACGCTAGCAACAACGGAGGTGGATGGGAACCGGAAGTGGCGGGTATGTGTTGCATTTTACCGGAAGTACGTCACGACCCCCCGTGGCATATTATGTGCGTAGCTTCAGTTTAAACAAACTGGTCAGGCACTAGGACCATGAGGTGGCGGTGACAGCAGCTTCCTCCTGCAGCTACGTGCTGAAAGAAAGAGTCCGTTTGAAACAGAGGAAATACATTTTAAACGTCTTGAAAACAAGGAAAGA
>JBBPBX010033329.1:0-10314 GCA_038048925.1 Garcialebias charrua
ATGAAGAGTTTATTGATGGTTGAAACTAAGTTATGGAAATCAAATGAGTTGGTTATATGAATTGTTTATTGGAGTTTAAGGGGCAGAAAAAACAATATTTTTTTCTTCTTCTGCCGCCTTTCATTTTGTCTGTTTTTTATTTTCTTCTACTGTATGTATTATTGTTGTGTGTTTTTATAAAATGAATGAATCAATCAATCAATCAATTTATTTTTTGGGTAGCAACTTTTTTTTAAAGCCGGGCAGTGTAGTTGATCCACTATGAGAAGGTGTTGCTTATAAGACTGAGTTTTTTCAGGATCTCAGACTTAAATGTATTTTGGATAAAAAAATGAGAGGTTTCAACGAAGAAGAATCTGTCCAGAGGACCTGACTCAGTTAGGTTTATCTACCTGGGTTTTTGAGCATGTATCAGGACATAGTGTTTCACATGGTAAACCTTTAATAAAAACAATGTTTAGCAGCTTATGTGTGATGATGATCACATATAAGCTGCTAAGTGGGGTTTATTGACAGGATCTTATGGTGCAGTTTTGGAGAAGAGGATGTCAAGTTCGGTAAGCTCAGGGTCTCAACTCTTTATTTCCCCTTTGCTGATTATGTGATTCTATTGGTGTCTTCAGGCCATGACCTTTAGTGTGCACTGGGGCAGCAGTTTATAATTGAGACGTGCGTGGAATGAAAGTCAGGTTCTCTAAGTTTGAGTTCTCAACTGGAAAAAGTGGAATGCTCCTTCCAGATCTTGGCTGAGTCTGACTCAGAAGGAATTCAAGTTTTAAGGAGTCTTATTCACGAGTGATGGTGGGATGGAGCAGGATATGAAGCAACAGATTAGGGGGCCTTGACAGCACTAATGAGGGAGTTGCTCTGGTTTGTTGTGGTGAAGAAAGAACTAAGTTGAAATTCAAAGCTCTAGATTTACTCGTGTGTAAATATTTTATCCCTCACCTATGGTCACAATTTATCAGCATAACCCAAACCAAACTCAAATTCTATTGGCTGAAATGTACTTGCCTAAACATTTTTTCAAGTTACTTTTCTTTTGATATTATTTACATTCAAACACATTTCTTGTGTTATCAAGTCTTTCATAACTTCACTAGTTGCACACTGTGAAACAACTCACAGACATGCATTTGAATCATAGTTCAGGACAAAGCAATATGAAGCGGGAACGTTGAAGTGCTTCTCACCACGTTTGCTTTGCATGCTTGCTTGTGGGATTAAACACCACTCTGCCAACAAATATTTACTCCTTATGTGTTCTGATGATGATGGCAGAACGTGTTTTCTAACACCTCAGGCCAGCTGGGGTGTTATGCTTGACATCTGTCGCAGTAACTGAAGGGCAAAATATATGATTCACTTATTTTTTTTTCCAAATAAAAAGGATTCTGAGACATTGTCACATTTTATAGAGTGGAAACGTTATCATGCAGAAAAAGGACGCCTTCATTCTAAAATAATTTCAACCTCAATAATTATTAGGCATGAACTTTGTTTTTTGAGAGGGGTTGATGGGGGAAAGGGCGGGCCCTGTACACCATATTATCACCAGCAAACTATTTATTTATTTATTTATTTATTTATTTATTTATTTTTCCCAATGTGAGTGTGCTGTTTGTGGAACTCAGTTTGTTCGGTGGCTCCTCAGATTGAAGAAGTCCTTTGAAGGACGAAACACCTCAGCAAAAAACAAACAAACAAAAAAAAATACCCAGATGACCTGACTGAACATTGTTAAAAGAAAAGTTGCACATTGGATCAATGTTGAGTATTGAGAAAAACTAACAAAATCAGGAAATAGACATACACAACTGCTCATTACTGTCATAAATTGTGTGACGAAAAGCTCAACAAGGACAGAAAAAAACATAAGGGTACTGTATAGCATTTCTTGAATGAACACATATTGTCCTCTTTCTGAGACTTCCGCTTCCATTTTTTCACATGGATTTGTGAAACATTTTGTTCTCAAACAGGGTTGGTGCCATGCGATTTGTACACGTTTAACTTAAACTCTCCTCCTACCCTTAGGTTAAAATGATCCTTGTGCAGCAGAAGTCATTCAAAGAAGTGTTTAACACTCAAACCACATGTTGGGAATGAGTCTCAACCACTTCCACGCCACATTTTAGCTCAACATCTGACATTCTTGTGTTTGTTAAAATTGTTCAACTATGGTGATCATCTTGAATGAGGTAGACTTCAACATTGTTATGTTGTAGATGTCCTTTAATACAAACTTTCTGATGGTTTCATTAAAATCCATCCACTGGTTCATAACCTAACACTAACTAAGAACAGCCCTACTTAAACACACACACACACACCCAGGGAAAAACATTATCACTTCACCTTCTGCAGCCGTCAATAACAAGAATATCAAATCATAGCATAATTAGACAACTTAGGGTCCCTTTTGTTTTACTTGAGTTTTTGTCAAAATGTTAAAACCATCAAAATTGTGTTATGTATGATAATTCTGACTTACTGTGTTCATGGTAAATGATTTAGCAAAATGAGAAACAACTTTATTTAAATGTAAGGAAAACAAATAGATGTATGATCCAACACAGAGCAGTGATTTTAAATAAAGGCATTCCATTTTATTTTTTCTAAGGTTTAACAGATTAAAGTTTATATTCTATGTCAGTGAAGTAAACCAACATACTTGTTGCTTCAAGATTCAAATTAACCTTGGCAATGTAATATTAGCAAATGTGAAATCTGTCTGGACACAAGTCTGAAAAAACACTTTTCAATTTGAGTGAGCTTGACAAGATCTGATATGAACTGTCCAAACCTATTAATAACAAATTTAATATCACTGGTTTCATGTAAATAAATTAACCAGCATCCATCTGCAGTGGGTATCTCAAACTTTCCTCCTGAGTGTTTTTTTATACTCTGTGTGTAAGCTGTACTCTTAACCTCTCTCAAAACAACACTTGATTTTTTTGTATTTTTTGTAATTAAGTCTAACTTAAGAGTAGAAAATGCACTCTAAATATAATTAATTTAATTCAGTTTATTTATATAGTGCCAAGTCACAGCAGACGTCGTCTCAGGGCACTGATACACTATTTATCTGAGGAGCAGACTGCTTTGATTTTAATTTCATTGCATAACTCATCTTTTGATTAAATAATAATAATAAACTTTATTATGAAGAGTCTAAATGTGAGGATTAAAAATAGTTGGTTCTTTAAATTATTTGTTATTGCTGGACTGCAGGTTTTTGTCATACATTTGGATGAATGTCCTTTTATTCAAGTAACCTAAAGACCAAAATCAGAGTTTTTCCTAGTTTTATGTTCCTGACACGGAGGAAAGAGGGGACTTGGAAATACCTCACACATGTCCATCAGTCAGTTCCTCCGTCCATCTGTGAGATTGATAACAAAGGGGAGATACTGACTTTCATGTTGGTGTGCGGCTGCTTCTAAGAGTATGGTCACCATAGAAAACTGGGTCACCACATCAAAATCCAAGATGGCCACCACCATAGAAAACTGTAAACCAGCCACCCTGATCATTTCAGGAAACTATGCTTTCTGGGTTTTATATTGATTAAAAGTATAATTTCTTCAAATGTTTGGGGTGTCCAGTGAATTATTTCCTATGTTGTTCAAGGCCACCTTTAGACACTCCCTGGCTCCACTATTGCACATGGGGGTGGATACAATTGCTCCCTCTGATAGCCAGGATCCATCAATCCGTGCTGCCTCAGACAAGAAAGAAAAACCTACCTCTGTTTTTAAAATGCATTATGGCAAAGACTGGTTCATCCCCAAGGTTTCCCAGTACAGAGACATATTTTGTGTTCAGTGTCAGGATGGCTGTGAGCAGTTTTACACTGGGGGAACTAAAACGGTCACTGGTCAAAAGGATGTCCCAGCACAGAAGAGCAAAATCATCAGGCCAGGACTCTGCAGGCAAGTGGTCACTCTTTCAGGGATGCAGATGTGCATATACTTGCAAGAGAGGAACGTTTGTTTGAGAGATGAGTACAGGAAGCCATTGTTGTGAAGATAACCCACCCATTGTCGCATCACATCACATGAGTTTATGTACGTATAACTTTGTTCATTAGGTCTCAACAAAATGTAAAACTCTGACTTTTTGCAACACAAGATGAGTTCAGAACTCTGGTATGACAGGCAGCAGGTGATACACATTCCTTAAATAAATACATTGTTTTTATTTTTATCAAAGTTTTCCTGTCTACGTGTGAACACGGCATATGAAGGTTTTTAACATCTTTACCACTTCATTCGTTTAATGTGATGATGAAAACCCTGATACATCAATTCCTGTGGATTTCTTTCCCTGAAAATATCATCTATAAAAATATACACATTTGGTTCTAATTCCAGTGTTGTTGCGCATTACAGTTGCACTTCTCAGTTGAACCTGTTTGTGCTGTCTGCCTGCTCAGTGACACCGAACCCCATCAATAGCTGTCTGAGGCACGACCTCCATTACTGGTTTTGCGTTGCATGCATCAGAGGCCTGTTGCTCGGAAATGCCGGTCCCTGCTGTGATCTGTGTCTCCACACGTATTCCACCGCTGCAGCACAATTGGACAGCTCCTATGGCTAATGGCACTGACGCACAGCAGCTGAAAACCAATCCATCACACAGAGAAAAAAAAAACTGTTGGGGTGGGGGAGGAGGGAGTGGAAGGGGCAAGTCAGGAGGTGGGGAAGAAAACAATGGCATCGCTGTACTTCATGGTTTAAAACGGCTATTCATCACAGTGGTCTCTCTGTCCTGCTTCCTGGCTGTGTTTCCATGGAGGGAATCAAACCCATGCCAAACTCATTTATGGGAGTGGACGTGGAGAAATGGACTATCATGAAGTCAAACAGACCGAAGTGTGCTGCATCCAGCTCTGCTAAACCCCTATTAGCCGTTCGGGTACGATTTCAGATCAGTTTAGGTTGGAGATTGAAAAAAAAAAGTACACCTAAAATAGTATGTTACATAATTCCCAAAATATCTGGTACAAAAAGGATAAATGAAGCATAAAAATAAACCAAACCAAATTAAACATAGCAAAAAAAATCAAAACAAACATTCGTCCATCCATTATTTTTATTGTCTTCTTCCTTTTTGCTCATTGGGGTCACTGGTGCCCATGTCCAGCCATCACTGTGCGAGAAGAGGGGTACACCCTGCAGTTCTCCAGTCCATCACAGAGAGAAACTGGAGGTTATGCACCATAACCAATGTTCCCTGAAGGAAGGGAACAAGGTGCAACACATGACTATGAGAATTGCGCCTCTGCGCGGTTCACCTGAAGCAATACAATCACGCCTTTTAAGGCACGTGGCGGCCGTGGCATAGTGGTAATGGCAGTCGACCCCCGATCGGAAGGTTGGAGGTTCGAATCCCGCGTCCGCCCACTATGTGTCGTTGTGTCACTGGGCAAGACACTTAACCCAGAGTTGCTCCCGGTAGGCTGGATGGCGCCTTGCAAGGCAGGCTACCACTACCGGTGTATGAACGTGTTAATGAATGGGTGGATGGCTGGTATTTTAAAGCGCTTTGGGGCTCCTCACAGGGGGCTGGAAAGCGTTATATAAATAAGATCCATTTACCATTTACCATTTACCATTACCAAGTGAGCGTCAGCGTCACCAGGGGCCCGCCCCCCTGGTATAAAGGTCATTGAGGTGACGACACACGTTTATCCTCTATACACACTCCACCGAGCTTGGGCATTGGAGGGGCAAATGTGTGTTTCACCTTGTTCCCTTCCTTCAGGGAACATTGGTTATGGTGCATAACCTCCAATTCCCTTATCAGTCAGGTTCATTGCAGTGCAACACATGACTATGGGAACATAATTCAATCACGCCCTGGAAATGCTCTGGAAATGCATGCTTATGATAGGGGCGGCCGTGGCGTAGTGGTAAGGGCAGTCGTCTCCCGATCGGAAAGTTGGCGGTTCGACTCCCGGGACGCGCACCATGTGTCGTTGTGTCCTTGGGCAAGACACTTAACCCTGAGTTGCTCCCGGTAGGACTGGAAAACACCTTGCATGGTAGTCTGCCACCACCGGTTTATGAATGTGTATAGCATTCAATATATGTGTAGCACTTTGAGATTTTCAGTAACGAAAAGTGCGTTATAAATTGAATTAATTATTATTATTATTATAAATTTTTGCCTTAGACTACAGGCGTCAGTCGTTCATTTCTCTGTGGTAGAGAGAACAGCTTGAGTTCCATCACGTGCTGTGACATCTAGGCTTTAGTGTTTCAAAAACGTGTTTGATGATGACCAGTTATCAGCTGCACAGATATATGCTACTGGAACACCTCTGAGCAAGGCCCAGCAAGTGGCTAGGCCTCTAGTTGAGTGAGCATGTACCCCAGTGGGCACCTGCTGACCATTGCTGCTGTATGCCCTTTTTATGGCCTCAGTCACCCAGTGTGAGAGACGCTGTTTTGACAGGGCCCTGCCCGCAGCAGGATTAGCAAAGCATATGAACAGCTGTCTAAAAAAGATAAGTCTGGTCCTCTGGACATTCAAAAACAAAACAAAACAAAGCAAAAAAAAATGTATAAATGTTTCGTCCAGAGGACCATACTTAGCTTTTTTAGATTTTTCTACCTGGATTAAGCTTAGGATATAGTTGACGCGTCGCATAGGGCGCGCGGCCAAAGTGACGCAATCGCGAAGTCCCCGCCCCCGCGCTTTGGCCAGCGCGTTGGTTTCGCGCGTGGTCGTGCACCTCCTAGATTTTGAAGCTCCGCAAGCCTAGCGCGCGCGCCAAATTGATTGACAGGTCGGGTGTGGACCTCACCGACAGTCTTCACGCCAGAATCTGCAGCTGTCTGCGCCGCTGTGGTCGTGGAAACGGCGTCGCGAGGCATGGAGGAATGTTTTGTGACACAAAATGTTAAAATTCTCCTTCATTCCTGATCTGGAGTCGGACTTTTCTTTTGTTTTTTCGCCAAAAGTCACGTGATCGCTTTCTCCTCCGCTGACTCCATGCATTGAAAGCCGCAAATAAAGACAACAGTTCAGCACGCGAGCAGAAAGCTATTTGTTTTTGTTGTGTGATTTCAAACAGTTCTTCTTCTACGGTAGATTTCTTCCTCTACACCCTTTCTTGCAACATATGCACAGGTTTTAGAGGGTACTGCCACCTGCTGGTCCGTAAAAGAACAGCACTTTGCCAAGCTCTGCCGTGCTACACTATAAACGCATGCACAGTGCGCGCGCAGCACGCGCGCTCCAGCTTGCGGACCAAAGCGCGACTATATCCGAGCCTTTATTGAGCATGCATCAGGATATATAAACAGCTGGTTTGTTTTTCGCCAACTGTCAGTACTCCCCATGTAAACACTCAGGGCCCTAACAGGGCAGAGCGTGTTCAAACGCCTCTGTTCTGCAGTCAGAACTGGGGGAGGAGGAAAAGTTGACAGTTGGAAGTCCAGACTTCTGGGATTTAGAGTTGGGACTTTTGGCACATGTGTTAGCAAGAGCTTAGCGAGAGCTCCTCGGCTCGCAACAAGTCCCTCGTGTCGAACTCTACTGTGGAGTCCCCCACGGGGGCAACAACGTCCATTGTCTCACCCTAGGTCCCAGCACTGCTGTCCTCCATTTCATCTGCCTCCAACTCCGCTGTGGGAGTGAGAGCCTCTGTGAGGAATTGTTCTCGCGCTGCGGTGGAACTGCCCATGGCCTTGGCCACGAAGTCCACGCGCCTTCGTCTCGCCGCCTCACGCAGCTGGTTGCAATGAGGGCAAGATTCGGGGGAGTCCAAAGCTGTCTTTGCATGGACCATTCCTAGGCAGAACGGACAGGCCTCGTGGGTGTCCGTTGCTGAGATGAAATAGCCACATCCGCTGGGGCAGGGTCGGGAGCCCGGGCTCGCTGGCCTGCTCGTCTTGTTGGAGTTCTTCGATTTCCTCTTGTTCTTCTCCGGAGCCATGGCCGAGAAGAGACGTCGAGTTGAAACCAGTTAGTCGCCGCTAAACGTGGTTTGAAGAAATTCTTTCGCTACGTTGTTCGTGGTGGCTAACCTGTTAGCTCCGTTAGCTTAGCAGGTAGCATGTGGCACAGTTAGTATCCTGCTAAACTGGCCGACGAAACAGCAGAAAAATGTTGAATCCTCTCGCTGCACTTTTTGTGGTGGCTAACCTGTTAACTCCGTTAACTTAGCAGGTAGCGTGTGGCGCAGTTAGCGTCCTGCTAAACTCTGCGACAAAACATCAGAAAATGTTGAAGTCGGAGTTGACGGCACTAGGATAGCATCCCGCTAAACAAAGTGCTCGCAGAGAAGTCAGTGACGCTCTGGGCAGGGAGTGAGCTCACCTCCAGTCGAGAGATCCAGTCACACAGAGTCCTGCGAGGTTCAGGTGTGAAGCGAGGTAAAGGGCAAAAGATGATGAACGTGGGTCGTCAGCACCCTTTATACCAGGGGGGCGGGCCCCTGGTGACGCTGACGCCCACTTGCCTTAAAGGTTCACTATGTAATTTCTGCAGAACGCTGGGACTTAGAAAAATTTTCATCAGGTAAAAGCACTCTGCTCCCTCCCCCTCAGAGCCATATATGACTCTGAGGGGGAGCCACAGTCCGTTCTCTGTTGAACTTGAGTTCTGCAGCTCCGCCCCCTGCTGTGTGTCCGCTCGGAGCGCTTCAATATTCTGTGATTATATGTTAATAAAACGTTTTAAAAATATAATAAAACCATGGAGCACTTGTCCAACAACACAAAAACCAGCAGAAATCATCAGAGCTTCACGAAGCCACGTTGGACATGATTTAATTCGCTCGTGACTTCCTCTTTCTGTCAGTGCAGGTCTGGAATGCTCCGCCCCCACTACATGTCCTGTCTGCGCTGCGAAGTTCTGTGATTATATGTTAATAAAACGTTTTAAAAAATATAATAAAACCATGGAGCACTTGTCCAACAACACAAAAACCAGCAGAAATCAGCAGAGGTTCACGAAGCAACGTTGGACATGATTTAATTTGCTCGTGACTTCCTCATGTCTGTCAGTCGATGTCTGGCATGTCTGGAATGTTCCGCCCCCACTACATGTCCTGTCTCTGCGCTGAGAAGTTCTGTGTTTATATGATAATATAACGTTCTAAAAAATATAATAAAACCATGAATCACTCGTCCAACAACACAAAAACACCCTGAAATCAGCAGAGCTTCACCAGCCACTTTGGACATGATTTAATTCGCTCGTGAGTCGTGACAAATCAATTTCCTCATTCCTGTGAGTGAAGGATGAAGCGATCACTTGACTTTTGGCAAAAAAACAAAATAAAAGTCCAGCTCTGGGATGAAGAAGGGATATTTAATACATTTGTGTCACATACAAATCAGTCCTGCATCGCTTTGCAATCCTTTGAATGAGAACGAGCCGCGGCGCTGAGGCTGGGACAGGCGGGGGCGTGGGTTGGGGCGTGACAAACAACTCTGTTTTTATTGGCTGGTCATTGTCCGGGTCACTCTGTGTTTTTAGTGTTTTTATAAATGCTGAGAAAGAAGCAAGGGGACTATAGTTTTTTTCAGAGATTACTTTGTCTAACATCAGTCTGTCAGTAGATAGTGACAGAGTGAAGAAATGTGTTAAAAATATATTGTTAGAAAAGTTACAGACTGCATTACAAACTTAGATAGTGCAGCTTTAAAAGGCGTGATTGTATTGCTTCAGGTGAATCGCGCGTAAGCATAATTCCCATAGTCATGTGTTGCACCGCAGTGAACCTGACTGATAAGGGAACAAGACAAACAACCATTCACTCTCTCACTCACACCTAGGGACAATTTTAGAGTTACCAGTCAGCCTAACATGCATGTTTTTGGTCTGTGGGGGGAAACGGGGGTACGCATAGAAACTGCTGACACCCACCTGCAAAACACTTTGGAAAGAAGAAAAACAAATCAACAAGAAACAACAAAACAAGAGGGTCAGGACAAAATGAAATCTTCACACATGGTTTTAGTACCAATTATTCAAATGGGACTGAAGCTAGTTCCCACCTATTGGTTGGCAACATACAGTGGAAGATGTTTATCTTCATCTGTGGAACAACATACTATACTATACCATACCATACCATTTTATTTATATAGCACGTAAACAGCAACAAGGTCAACCAAAGTCCTGTACAGCAAAAACAAAGAAGCAAAGGGCACAGCATAAAATACATATATCTGAATACGCAAAGTTAACTAATAGAAAAAGGACAAGTTAAAATCAGCTTGCACATTGTCAAAAGCCAGGGAATAAAAGTGAGTTTTTAAAAGAGACTTGAAAACAGTGAGAGAGAGGGAG
>JBBPBX010033329.1:10413-33327 GCA_038048925.1 Garcialebias charrua
GAGAGAGAGAGAGAGAGAGAGAGAGAGAGAGAGAGGGAGCCTGCCTCACATGCAATGGTAAGTCCTTCCACAGTTTTGGACCTGCAACAGAGAAGACCCTGTCACATTTGAGCTTAAAACACTTGCCTGGAACCAATAAAAGCACCTGGTCTGCTGAACTCAGAGCGCTGTAAGACATATGGCTGCAGCAGATGCGTGAGATAAGAGGGGGCAGAACTTTTCAGAAATGTTAAAACATAAAGAAGGATTTTTTAATGAATTCAAAAGTGAACTATGAGCCAGTGAAGAGAGGCCAGAACTGGCATACTGTGCTGTCTGTTTCCTGTACCAGTTAAAAATCAGGCTGCAGCATTTTGAGCCAGTTGAAAATGTGCAATAGAGGTCTGACTGATTCCACAAAGAAGCACATCCAAACAGAATAGTTTGATCACTACCAACTCATTTTATTTCATTCAACACTTGCTCCTCTCAAGGGCGAACGTCTATTCTCGGTCTGCACTTTGCTTTTGCTTTGTCTTGTCTGTGAAACTGTCTGATAGCCTCTCTTCTACAAAACCTTCAGAATCATAACTATGGACTTCAATTTGGTCAGTTGGTCCCTCAACACAACTGATAACATTTCTTTAAAAAGAAGACAGGCTGTAGGCGAGCCGATTTGCCCTGTTGGCATGCACACAGCTGGATATCTCATCGACTTGGAAGACTTGATGATGTGTCTATATATGCTGTCATCTGTGGATCTTAAGGACGCATACTTAATTGGATTTATGATAACTGGTTCCTGCTTTTGGATTTGGCTGGTTCCTGGTCTATCAACACAAAAGGAAGACGTCGGCAGCAAAACTGGACCTGGTCAGGCTGCCTGCCTTACATGATGGCTTGGCTCATGTCTCGAAAACCCAGACTTTTGGCTGAATGGATTAGATCTTGGGAATTTTCTCAGGCACGTTCCATTGGTATGGTCATTTTAATTTGGACATTTCGGAAGCGAGTGGACCGACACAGACTGAAGGTAAATGTCATTAAAGTTCTGCCTGTTCCCAAAACAATCGTGTTCATATGACATTCGGCTCTCCGACTGGCTTTGAAAGGCAATTTTATCTCAACACGCCTGTAGAAGTTTTGTAAACCTGATGCTTTCACCCCTCCCAAACCTTCTACTGAGGAATTCCACAGACTTTTCAGAGGAGCCCAGCTGAATAAGCATTCTGTCATCATTTCAAGACTCTGGATTCACCTCTGGCCGTCCTCTGCAGCCCCCTCCCCCTGCCTCCTCCTCCAAGTGTGCACAGATCTCTCCAGAGGGAACTACTGTTTATGAACTGAATGTTTTTATCTGAACTCTGCTGTGCCTCTGCGGGCTGGCTGTTCACTGCCTTTGAATACCCCACCCCCCTCTGCATAATCTCGGTGTCACTACAGGTATGTGCTTGTGTGCAAGATTTTTTTTCATTACCGCATTTTTGACCTTCAAACAGAGGTCAAAAATGTGTTAGGAATTTTTTTTTCTCCAGACTTTGTCATTTTTCACCACTTTTTATTGTCTGTCCAACATATCTCACTTGTAAATGAGTCTTCAAGGCTCAATGTGACTTATCTGTTTAGATAGAGGTTGAATGATCTAATGAATTTCCTACAGATTAAACTTCTTGTGTGTCTTACTGACTCAGTTTAATATTGTTGGTTCAGTCCTGGTGTGAAGTAAAGAAATCTTACATTATTTTTGCTGTGCAGTTCTCTGGCACCTTGATTGTAAATGTTTCTGTTTTTCTCCCCCTGTACGAAAGTTCTGTGGTGTTTTTCATACATATACATATTGGTTCCTTATTTTCAGCAGCCCTTTTCTTTACAAAGACAACCGCCTTGTTTATTCCTCAAAGCCTTGGTGAGGATGATGGAAATGATTCAGAACAATCTGGTTTTGACATCAGTATTAGAGTGCATGTGAAATCTGCACTCCATGTGGTGTGATGCACTTCACTTGGGAGCAAATGGTCTGTTTTCCCACATGGTAAATCTTACAGTGTAAGCTTTAATACACATGGGCACATGCTGTTTATCCCTGCAGAACGAGCTGCAGTATGCCACGGTGCACCTAAGCTAGTCTGAAAACCTGTAGTAGCTCACCACTTTAAGCAAAATTCCTTTTCAATTTAATATTTCATAAAAGACAAAGTCTCCGAGGCAAAGTTTGAACAAACTTTTTTTTTCCCTGTGTCAAAAGTTTCTTATATTTTGTGATCAATATTTTAGTTTGTGTAGCTATTAGTGGATTAGATTTTGTTAAATATAATTATTTAATGGTATAGCTCAGTTGAATTCACTGGCTAGTAGCATGTCAATTATGTTTTTTGTTTGTTTGTTTGTTTGTTTGTTTTTTAGTTTAACATAAATTTTTCTTTGGTTTCATTTTTGTTTGTATCTTTGTTTATTTTTCTTTCTTTGTATCATTCTCTTTCTTTGTATCTTTGTTTCTTTGTTTGTATCTTTGTTTCTTTTTCATTCTTTGCATTGCTATCATTCTTTGTCTGTGTATGTTAGTTTGTTTTTCTTTCTTTGTTGCAATTATCTTTCTTTGTTAGTATCTTTGTTTCTTTGTTTGTATCTTTGTATCTTTTTCTTTCTTTGCAACATTCTCTTTGTTTGTATCTTTGTTTCTTTGTTTGTATCTTTGTTTATTTGTTTGTATATTTGTATATTTTTCTTTCTTTGCAACATTCTCTTTGTTTGTATCTTTGTATCTTTGTTTCTTTGTTAGTATCTTTGTTTCTTTTTCTCTCTTTGTAACGTTCTCTTTTTTGTTTGAATCTTTGTTTCTTTGTATTGTTCTCTTTTTTTGTTTGAATCATTCTCTTTTTTTTTGTTTGAATCTTTGTTTAATTTCTTTCTGGTTGTTTTGCAGGATTTTAATTTCTGTTGTAATTATTAACTTCATTTCGCTTGATTTTGAATCACTGATTAATCTATGGTTTTTTTATTTTATTTCAATTAATCAGAATCAGTTTGTTTCATAACTCCTCTTCCATATCTCATGTTTGTGAAAATGTAGCGCAAAACAAACAAAAAAATCTATCTCACCTTGTCAAGGCTATTGTCTTCATCAAGGTCTTTTGCTTTAGAGCAAACAAACACATTAGTTTTTAAATTAATGTTTTGTTAATGAAGATCTCTAACTTTTTTATGAAGTCAAAATTTGAAAAGAACACCTAGAAGCAGAACTTTGCTCAGCACAGGATGGCAAAGTCAGTGAATGTGAATACATTTTTGAAATTCACAAATGTGAAAAATTACACAGCCATGGAAAAAGAGGATTTTACAGTTGTGAATAAATTGGTCATTTTCATTGGTTTCCACTTTCAAAAATTGAAAACAAATTTTGAGCTTTTCTCACAAAATAAAAAGCCTTTGAGAGGTGTAACAAATGACACGCTGCTCAAATCCACTGCTTAATAAAGTCTCAAAAACAAGGAAGCAATGCAATTTTCATGCTCTCTGATCAGCTGAAGACCTCTTCAATAGGTGTAGAAAATAAAGAAAAATCCACGGTTTCTGGAGTTAGTTTCCACTTTGCTCCTGCTCCGTGTGCCAGCCGGTGTCTAGATAAAGCCGAGGCAGAAGCAGAGAATAAAGTTTGTTGACTTTTCTATCATTTGATGCTCACTTTGAGGCACTGCATGTTCGTAGAAATCAAATTAAATATTTCTTCAAATAAAAGGATTTGGAAATTAATTGAACTCCTGGTGGCTGAACATGTGGAGTGTGTGTTCTCTCCACATGGTCTGATGGAATATATACAGCTGTAGCTAAGGAACAAATCTGGCCATTACTTTTAATCTGTGCTGGAGGATTTTCATGATTGGTGGCTGACTAAAAGCATGTGTTTTACACCTGTATACATGTTTACACATGGATTGTCTCATACATGTTGCTGTGTGGCCACACATAAAGAAAATAAGCATTGTTTCAAAAAGCAGTGGCCATTTTTGGGCAGGGCATTAATCTGTAAGGAGTTGTACACTGATGGAGCTTGTCAGCAGAGGTGGGTAGAGTATTCAAAATGTTTACTCAAGTAAAAGTATTGTTACTTGAACCAAATAGTACTCAAGTAAAAGTAGTGAGTAGGCATCCAAAAATTTACTTGAGTAAAAGTAATAAAGTACTTTGATTATAACCTACTCAAGTAGTGAGTAACTGCGGAGTACCATCTCGTGTCATTAAATTATAACATGCAAATGGATTTACAAGGAAACATAACTTTTAATGAGACTGAACATACATTGTTATAAATAAAAACACAAAGGCAATACCAGCCAAAAGGATTTAGAAATAAACCACTTATCTTTTACATTGTTGTAAATAAAAAACAAACACAAAGGCAACTGTAGCCCAAATAATTCTGCTAAATAATAATAAACTTGACTTTCTGCAAAACTTTGTTTCTACCAGTAAATGTTGGAACTCATTTTCTTACATTTTGACATCCTATAAACAGCACTAACTGTTTACCAGAATCTCCGACGTCACTCAACATGGCCCGCGCGGAGAGTTTGTTGTGGTCACGTGACTGGTTGGCTTCACTTGATTGGTTACATGTCAGGTGACAATAAGTTACGCAATAATTTTGCTGCAAATGTTTTTACATACTTGAAACAAAAGTAACTGTAGCGATCGGCAGAAAGCCCATAGTAACTGAGTAAAAGTTGCGGTTTTCTCCCCTAAAATTTACTCAAGTAAAAGTATAAGTCTTTCACATTTAAACTACTCTCACAAGTACAATTTTATCAAAGAGTTACTTAAGTAAATGTAACTGAGTAAATGTAACTCATTCCTACCCACCTCTGCTTGTCAGTGAGGGGTTTGAACAATGAACGTTTATTTTTTTTTTTTTTTTTTTTTTCTGGACTGGAATTGAACAGGGAATGCAAGTAACCTTAATGTTTTGGGTGCACTATATTCAAGTGTGTAAGTAGAAAGGAAACTTTCTTATACCTATATACAGCCACACACCAAAACAGAAGTCTTTCCTCACTTTTTTCCTCACGTTATCATGGTCACAGAAAGATGGACATTAATATTGACAACACATCTTGTTACAAGTTGTTGCACAGAGTAAAATGTTTCCTTTTCAATAAAACTTGAATATTCTACTTCTCTAATTCATACTTCTTTAGAAAAACACGCCACTCAAGGTGGTATCTCAATGGGTAGCGTAATGAGAACTAATTAGTGGCTCAAAATTGTAAGAATCTTGGCAAATTTTCTGTTACAGCTTATTTGTTGTGTGCATGGCTTGTTTGACTGCATTCTAGGATGTACACATTCTTTCATTTGTACCTATAGGGTTGTTTTGTACCCACATTGGCAGCACTGCGTACATTTATTTATAATTCAATCTGCTGTACTACGTTTTTAAATGATATGGGCAGTTTGGACCCATTTTTTGATAATTGGGTATGTGTACCCCACAAATGTTATATCAAAATGACCGACTTTGAAAAGTGATGTGTGGTGTTACTTTTATTAGCATTTCAAGTTACCATGGTGACATAATTTACAATCAAATATGCCATTTTTCTAATTGGAAAACACTGATTGAACTAACAGCTTCTGCCACAGTGAGGTCACATGACCCACAGATCTCAGAACAAAACTCTGCAGTCCCCTTCAAAGTTTCTCCTGGACCTTTCTAGTTATCATTTTTAATTGTTGTGATTTGTCTATCTGGACATTAGCCTCACACGTTTATAGGTGAGCTCCTGTGCAAGTGTCAAAATAAAACTACTGCTCTTGGGACAAGTTGAAGATGTCCACAACAAAATTCAGGTGGATTTGAGAAGATGCATCAGGTTTGTGACCGAGTAAAAACTTAAAACAAAACAAAAATTTTTTTTTTAAACATGTTTAAAAGTCAAATGGCAAGACACCACAAGTCTGGGACTCAGGCACATCATTTAAGAAGTGCTGTGAATGCCATAGGACACATTTGAAACCACCTGCTGGAAATTGTTTGCTAACTTTAAGCGGCCCAGTGAGTTTCTATCTGAAGTAAAGAAGTGGACATCAATAACTCATCACTATGTTTGTTGCAACTTTGACATATTTCTACATTTTAGAAGAGGATTTTGCAGTGCTCTTTGCTTTCTGTTTGTTAGTTAGTTAGGGTTTAATGCACCTTATTATATTATATATTACGGTATTGTTTAGTGTATATCTTGGATCCTTGTACTGTATACTGTTTTCTTTTCTATAGTTTTGCTATTTTTGGGTGTAACTGGGACCTTGTCTACACTATTTTGTTCCATCTTATGTACCACATGTGATGCAAATGACAATAATGTCACCTTGAATTTTTATTTTTATGCCCTATGTTTATGTTTATGTTTTGACATCTTTGTGTTTGGTTCTGTTTTCCTGTGCCAGATTTCATCTACCCTCAGTGTTATTCCATTCAGCCTGCCACCCTCACCTGTCCCCAATCAGTGTCCAACCCAGGTGTTTCCACTTTCCCTCTCACCCAGCTTGTTATTTAAATCATCTCTTGTCACCGTTGACTCATTATTCTGAAACTCTGTCAGATGTCTTGGTCCTCCTCATGTTTTCACCTCCGTTAATCTGTAAATGATTCCCACTTGTAAATGAGTCTTTGAGTCTCAATGTGATTTATCTGTTTAAATAAAGGTTGAATGAGTTGAGCCCTTTGTTTTTGTTTGTTAATAAAGCTATTTTTATTTTACTTTGTGCTCCCTGTATCTGCCTGCCTTTGGGTCTAACCTCACCAAAAGTCATGATTTTAGATGTACGAGTCATTGGACAATGCCTGAAGTATTATAGTTTCACATGAACATATCACAACACAAAACTGCAATTTTTGACCTTAGCTCCCAGCCTGACCCGACCTGAAATTTGGGCTAGGTCAAGACGAAAATGATGTGCTTGATGTGCGGGCCGGGTCAGTCTAACCCCAAAATTACACTACATACGGTCCGCTCCGCTCCGCAGGTCGCAGCTGAGCGTCTCAAACTCCAATTTCCACTACCTCCGCTCAGCTCAGGTCCACCTGCATGCGCCACTCTGAGACGCATGTGCGGGATTTGCGGGATCGCGCGATAAATCAAGTGATAAATAAGTAAGTCAGAACAAAACAATTCATTCGGTGGAAGAAGGAGAACAACAGTAGAGACTGCTGCCTTGATCTTCTCTCGTAAATGAGCGACAGGACATGGTTTGAGCAACAGGAAGTGATGTATTACATTTCAGAATAAAATACTTTATTTATTTATTTATTTATTGTATTGCGTTTGTAGGCGTAGTCATAAATGATAGTTTGAAAGCATTTTTGTACAAATAAATCCGTATAGAGCTAGGATTAAGTCCGCCCGTGGTGATTTTATTTTGTAAATACGGAAGTTGTGCTCGTTCCTTTTCCTGTTGGTGCGACGTAATCTTCAAAAGTTGACTCCGCACAGCTCCGGCGTCCGGCAGAAATAGAAAAATTTCTAATTTTGACGGACTGCCGTCCGCTCTCCGCAGCTCGCCGCCGCCGTGCGGAGCCAGTGTAAATTCTGTCATTGATTATAATGGGTGCGTATTTGCTGCGGAGGTCGGACCGGAGCGGAGCGGAGCCGTAACGCGTGTGGTGTAATTTTGGCGTTTTAGGCTTTTTATGTGGTTTTACGCATCATGCAGTACAAAGAAAACTAAATAATAATGCACAATATAAAATTGTGTTAATCTACTTGTTGAGGTGGAGACAGTAACCTTATATATTGAGGATGAGAAATGAATATAACTGAGTGCAGTAATTCATTAGACTGTAAAAAGAGTAGTGCTGGTGCATTGCGCAACAATTGCACAAAAGCCCCACCCGCCCTTTGCTCTTATCACATATCTGTGGATTTGCAATTAACCCACAACAAGTGACATAATGGAGCTGGAAAGTATTTAAAAAAAGCTAAAAACGGGATAACTAACTCTAAATCCAGCACCGTGAAACCTGCTGATGTGTGTCAGGTCAGGTGCACGCTCGGGTCCGACAGGCCGGTTGAAAGAGGCAAAATAAAGTCCAGTTAAGCTTTAGATAGACAATTTGATCATCAGTTGCGTGTCCATTGACTGGCTGTTTGAAATTTGTAAAACAAGACCTCATCATCTATAGAGTTGATTTTTTTAGGCTATTTGTTTTGTATGTTATTATTCATTTGATGACTTGTTAATGAACAAATCTTATATATTCCATTCTTTGAAATATAATATATTATTTAAAATATGTCAAACTGATATTCATTCATCCTTTATTTATACAGGCTAGCCTCATTGAGCCACGGGGACTTATTTACAAGAGGGACCTGTCTCACTCACACCCAGGGTCAATTTAGAGTTACCAATCAGCCTAACATGCATGTTTTTGGACTGTGGGAGGAAACCGGAGCACCCAGAGAAAACCCACGCATGCACGGAGAGAACATGCAAACTCCTCCCAGAAAGGCCCCCGGACCGGGATTTGAACCGGGGACCTGCTCGCTGAGAGGCAGCAGCTCTACCAGTTGTGCCACCGTGCTGCCTATATCTATCTATCTATCTATCTATCTATCTATCTATCTATCTATCTATCTATCTATCTATCTATCTATCTATCTATCTATCTATCTATCTATCTATCTATCTATCTATCTATCTATCTATCTATCTATCTATCTATCTATCTATCTATCTATCTATCTATCTATCTATCTATCTATCTATCTATCTATCTATCTATCTATCTATCTATCTATCTATCTATCTATCTATCTATCTATCTATCTATCTATCTATCTATCTATCTATCTATCTATCTATCTATCTATCTATCTATCTATCTATCTATCTATCTATCTATCTATCTATCTATCTATCTATCTATCTATCTATCTATCTATCTATCTATCTATCTATCTATCTATCTATCTATCTATCTATCTATCTATCTATCTATCTATCTATCTATCTATCTATCTATCTATCTATCTATCTATCTATCTATCTATCTATCTATCTATCTATCTATCTATCTATCTATCTATCTATCTATCTATCTATCTATCTATCTATCTATCTATCTATCTATCTATCTATCTATCTATCTATCTATCTATCTATCTATCTATCTATCTATCTATCTATCTATCTATCTATCTATCTATCTATCTCTCTATCTCATATTTTCATTAAGAACCAGAATGATGTTATAGGTCTGATACACTGTTTGGATCTTTATGAAAAAGATTCATCCGCTAAAGTGAACTGGGAAAAAAGTTCCACGTTGTTTGCCCATGGACAAATAACAATTTGCCAATATTACCGGACAATATCCGATGGGTTGACCAAGGTTTAAAATTTGTGGGTGTTTTTTTGGGGACAGATACCTTTGTGGAGAAAAATTGGGAAGGTGTCATGTAGTGTGTGCCAGATTATCTAGATGGAAGTGGCTGCTGCCTCAGCTGTCTTACAGGGGGAGGGTTCTGGTTGCAAATAACTTGGTTGCTTCGGCCCTCTGGCATAAACTGACTGTACTCACACCACCATCTTGTCTTATAAGAGATATCCAAAGGACTCTAGTGGACTTCTTCTGGTCTGGACGACATTGGGTGAAAGCTGCAGCCTTGTACCTGCCAGTACAGGAGGGAGGTCAAGGACTCATAGACATAACCTCACGGATCACAGCTTTCCGGCTTCAAACATTGCAGAAACTACTGTATGGTGTTGGACTACCGTGGCTGGATACTGCACGTCTTCTGCTAAGGAAAGAAGGCCGTCTTGGCTATGATAAACATATTTTCCTGCTGCGCCAAGGATCTTTGGACTTAACAGGTCTCACACGTTTTTACCAATCAGTTTTAAATGCTTGGCAGATCCTTACCTTTCGCTTCCGTACCTTTGAGAGAAGAAATTATGTGAAACCTGGGATGTGGGTTTTTGAAGAACCTCTGTTTGAAAACAGTTTCTTCTCGACACAGCTGCTCTCGTCTGTTACGCTGAGATATAAGATGAGAGAAGCGGGTTGTGTGAAGTTGGGTCATCTAATGAAGCTGTCTGTGTCCTGTCTCACAGAGCAACTAGAGGTGCAATCTCAAAGACTTGTGCAAAGACTGAAAGAAGAAACATGTGCTTCTCTGCTAGGTTCTATCAAGGTGTTTGCTGTTAATAGTTCTCTGTCTGACCAATGGAATGATGAGTGTGAGTATGAGTTTCCTTCCCTAATTGTCTCTCCTGCAGTGGATCAGTGGCAGGATGAGACAGAAAAGTTGCTGTCCCTCCAAGACTCACCACTAGGATGTTTTCAAGGCTTGGGAAAGAAAGTCCTGTACACTATTTGTGTGAAGGTCCTGAACTTACGCTCGTTGGCAGAAGTGGCGGTGTCGAAGTGGACTGGGTTTTTTGACACCGGCTCTACCCCGAGAGGCTGTTGGCGGTCCCTGTACAAGTCCCCCATTGAGAAACGGATGGGCGACCTCCAGTGGAGGATTGTGCATGGGGCCATAGCTACAAACAGGTATCTGGCACACCTTAATCCTGACATTAGTGTTTCATGTCCTTATTGTTCCCAAGAAGAAACATTGTATCATATTTTTATTGAATGCTTAAGACTGAATCCTCAACTTGTTCTTTTGGATCATCTGTTTGGTGGTTTGGGTGTACAGTTCTCTAACCAAATTTTTATCTATGGTCCATGGTACAGTGCAAAAAAAAAACAAAAGTCCAGACTCTCTTAAATTTCATTTCTGGTACTGCAAAATTGGCAATATGGATATCAAGAAAGAACAAAATCAATCAGCAACAAACAGATGATGCTCGTGTTTAATTTGAAAGACTGGTAGTTGCTTGAGTCCGTGTGGAATTTGGGTATTTTAAGTTGACAAAAACATGGATGTCTTTGTTAATAAGTGGGGTATTAACAAAGTTTTGTGTTCAGTGGATGACTCATCTTTAGTATTTACTTTTTGATTTTTTTTATGGGAGTTGTAGGCATGTAACTAAAACTACGTTTTCTACCAGAAACACAATCAGATCATGTTTAAACACAATGTAATTTTGAATAACAAAATGGGATGTACATATATTTAGACAGTGCATAAAGTTAATCTGATAAAATTATATTTCAATTTACTGGAAAAGACAAATATAAAAGTCATAGTTAACATTAGTAACTCCACTTATGCTCTTTCCATAGTTACCAGCCAAACAACACTATTCAGAATCAGAATCAGAATAAGCTTTATCATTGCACCGAGGTACAGGGCGAACATTTGTGTAATGCTTGGCTGTACTTCCTTCTATCCTTGTTGAAACTCTTCAACTTTGAGCGGTGTGCAGATATCACATATCTCTATATGTGTTCTGTTGTTTTTTTTATTAAAAAATACATAAAATACTTTGTGGTCTAGGAATGTTTAGCTTTGATGTGAGTCATGGAGACATTTTTATTACATTCTGAGCTTCAGTAATATTACATCAGGAGTTGCAGCAGTGCATGGAAGCCTGTAAAGCATAGCATTTGTACATCAGTGGTATCACACTGTGGTAACACAAGTCTGACATGTTCATCTGTTTATCAGATGCACTTGTCATTTGTTTTGTCACCAGTGTGCAGTCAGCAGGTTCTGATGTGTGTTTGAGAAACCTTATGTAATCACCCTGTGGGCCTTACTGCACAGTAGGATAAGGTGATAAGCCTTGGAAAGGCCCACTGTAGCTAAAAAACACACATCAACATTTGTTATACTTAAATAAAAAAGAAGGATTACTACTCTATCCAGTCAGACATCAGAATCTTAAATTATTCTTGAAATCTGTATATTAAAAATGGGGAAAACAGCTGTGTCAGAAGTATGCTTATACAAAGAACAAGTTTGAAATGTACCAACATTATAACCTAGACAATTATACTGTGATGTGCTTGGGCAGGACTCATCAGTAGAGGCAAGGAAACTGATCGAGGACAGGTGTGTTCAGTCATTTGAAGAGCAGCACGCTAGATAAAGGTTTCTCAAACAAATTGAGGGGGAGAGTTTTTCTGCTTTGGTTGTGGCAGCACCCTTTTGGAGGGAGGGTGTCGTTCGCAGTCATTTAGGACTGCCGGCAATGAAGACAGCAAGACAGGTGGTTAGGTGTTGCTGTGTCAGGAGGGGAGGTTGGGTGCCTCCTTTAGACAGCTAGGGCTGGGCTTTAGTAGGGTGTAGTCACCACCTTGGACTCCTGCTTCTGTTCCTGTGAGCTGCTGTCCTGCCACTTGCTCTGATCCAGGAGGTCCAATTGTCATCCAGCTAAGTCAATCCCCGGGGTGTTGGACGACATGACAAGCTTAGACCATGGGGAGGGGTCTCGTCGCTGAGTGAGCTAAGTGGACAAGGTTAACTCATCTAATCTTTATTATAGGCCTTCACTTTTAGCTTGGGGTGAAGATCTTTTTAGGAGTAGATTCATAAATAAAGATTATTTTCATAATCTTCTGGTGTGTGGTGATTGTTTGATGGTTCTGACATTCTAGGCAAGATTCTCTGCCTGTGTGATCCACACATTCATTTCAATACTATTGACAATAAAACATACAATTTTTTTTCATGAACATCATCAGTGAAAGCACTGAAAAAACAATTTAGTTCAATAGTTCATGAGTCACTGAATCCAGTCAATCTGTTTCAAGCCAGATAAGACATACATTTTACAGATATGCTGTGATGAACTTATGATTTGTCCAGGGTGTATGCCGCCTCTCGCACTGTGACTGCTGGACATGGAAACAAGTGACCCACTGCATCCCAGAAAGAAAGAAGTGTGTAAAGATGGTGGATGGATTGATGGATTTTACATATGTATACCGGCACCTAAGTTTGTGTGATGGTTGCTGAGTCATTCCCAACAAATACTTTGAGCAAAAAGACACAATATTTGACATCATGTTTATCATACACTAAAGTTTGACTCCATCTCTTTTACTCACAATGAGTTTCACTCAAAGACTTGCAATCTATATTCTTCTTTATTTACTAACCAGTAATTTATTTAAACTTAAGATGTGAGGTCTAGTATTTAAAACATTAAAAAGCTATAATATATTACAAATGTAATAGGCTAACAGATAAACAAGTGTTTAAAAGTCGAGGGTTAAAAGTGGAGGGTTACACATGGACAATCAATACTGTAGAATTTGGACAAATACATTTACAAAATTTAAATCCTGACCTACTAATCAATCAAGACCTTATGCTTATATGTCCATTATTGTGGACTTAAACTAAAGACTAAAAAATAAAAATAAAAACACATACGATAATGGTGCTAGATTATCTTTTAGATTTACAAAACGTAATTATGTAAAAGATATTTTGGACATTTAAAAGTTCAGCACTTGTGAAATCAAAGCTTACCCCATGTTTATATTCAATCTTTAACATATGTTGACAAACATGTCTGCCAACATCCATCAGAGGTGCTGCAACACCCTCTGCACTCATCCATCCATCTGTCCATTATGTTTACCCACTTCTTCCTTTTTCAGGTCATAGGGGTCACTGGGGTCACTGAATCCCATGTCCAGCCATAACTGTGCAAGAGGTGGGATATACCCTCACAAGTCCATCACAGGACCACATAGAGACAAACTGCCATTCACTCTCACTCACACCTAGGAACAATTTAGTTACCAATCAGCCTAACATACACGTTTTTGGTCTGTGGGAGGAAACCAGAGTAACCGGAGAAAACCCATGCATGCACTGAGAGCAGAGATGCTCACAAGTCATTTTTTGCAAATCCAAGTCAAGTCTCAAGTCTCTGATCTCAAGTCCAAGTCAAGTCTCAAGTCTCTGATCTCAAGTCCAAGTCAAGTCTCAAGTCTCTGATCTCAAGTCCAAGTCAAGTCCAAGTCAAGTCCCTAATATTTGAGTGACACCGTGAATGAATGTATGCTATTCATTCGCAAACAATGGACATTAAATGTCTCTCCTTTTAAAAATATCCAGGTTAACATTAGATTAACACACTGACGCTAAGCTTGTTTGTAGCAGCTGCTAACAACCTTTTAGGCAGTGACTGACTACACGTTACAGCTTATTTTTATCTGAATGTAGAGGCCAAAACATTACATTAAATGTCTCTCCTCAATTCAATTCAGTTCAGTTTATTTATACTGTATAGCTCCAAGTCACAAGTTGTCTCAGGGCACTGAACAGAAACAATCAAATATAAAAATAATAAGTTAACAGAAACTTTAATATAAAAATAATAAGTTAACAGAAACTTTAATATAAAAATAATGGTAACACTATTTATCTGAGGAGACTGCTTTGAGTTTAACTCCATGTTATAAAAAAGCTACAGTAGTTAGCCAGAGTTATTTCAGGATGAAATAATTTGAACTTCTGTTTGAATTTAATGCTATGAACTTTTTCCTTGAACTTTTTCCTTTTTGTTACATTTACCGGTACTATGAATTTCTCACAGGGCAGAGAGCCAACATGGAGGACTCACAAACATATACAGTATTATTATTATTATACAGTACAAATAATATTGTCCAGTGTCTGATGCTGCAGTCATGTTACTGAGCTCCCACTGATGGGCTAACCTGGTTCCACCAGCAGCAGGATCCTCAGACAGAACAGCTGGTGGGATGTCCTGGTATCTGCAGCCCTCTCTCCATTTGTTTCTTCATGGACATGGAGCTGTGAAATTATGTTGTGCCCCTTCCTCAGCAAAACGCTCCTCCAGTGGAGACTTTCTGGACAGACTGCAGGAAGTTCCTAAACAAACAACAGGTTTATCAGTATTATCAGTAAAAAGAGATTATTAAATCATTTTTAAGACTGAGAATGTATACAATTATTAGCTCTGTTGTTATTGCCTAACTAACCTATTCAATAATTCTTCAAACTGTGACATTCACTCATAATGGAATGAAAGAGAACATAAACAGAAATTATATAATAATGAAAACTAGAGAGCTCATTCATCCGGGAGGGACTCGGAGTAGAGCCGCTGCTTCTCCACATCGAGAGGAGCCAGTTGAGGTGGCTCGGGCATCTGGTTAGGATGCCTCCTGGACGCCTCCCTGGTGAGGTGTTCCGGGCATGTCCCACCGGGAGGAGACCCAGAGGAAGACCCAGGACGCGCTGGAGGGACTATGTTTCTCGGCTGGCCTGGGAACGCCTTGGGATTCCCCCGGAGGAGCTGCTCCAAGTGGCTGGGGAGAGGGAAGTCTGGGCCTCCCTACTTAGGCTGCTACCCCCGCGACCCGACCCCGGATAAGCGGAAGAAGATGGATGGATGGATGGATGGATGAAAACTAGAGACATTAAAACATTTTAAGACACAGAGAACTTTAAATGAATTAAGAATGTTAATAAGTGTTGGATTTGAGTGCAATGTAAGTGCAATCCATGGTTGAATTGAATCCACATCTGAAAAGGGATGCAACCTTTTCACAACATATGCTGTAACTGTTTTGTGGCACTCGGTTACACTGACGTACAGTATTTACCTTGGACAGTCACTGGTGAACACTGTGAAGCCATTTCAGGTCGTTTGTCTAAGAAAAAAAAACGAGCTAACGTTAGCATCGTGTTTGTATTTGAGCTGACTTACCGCTTTAAGCGGAGTATAACTTATTAGCTGCCTTAATGTTGGTATGAGACTAGTTTATAGTTTATTTATTTACCTGATGGAGCCGAAGAGGTAGCGATTAGCGAAAAGTTCGGCGGAGCGTTTTGCAGACGGACCACTCTGTACTTCCGGTCGGATACGAAGCGAAAATAATCCGGTGGAGTGCGTCAAAGACGGGACACTATTTTACTTCTCCACCCTCCTTTGCATGATAGAAAATTATTGCAAGTGCTGCACTGACCTGACTGGTCATTTTATTAAATTAGTACGCTATCGATAGCAGATGCACACTTCCGGTGGATTCTTCTTCGTTGGTTTTCGGTGGCGGCTACTTCCGGTCGGCTAACTAGCATCGAACATAGGAATCGCAAATTAATATTTTGAACGATTTCGGGAAAACCGGACAGTTAGTCCCGGTTCCGAACAATTCTCGATGCTCACGAGTCTCAAATGGCGAGTCCGAGTCGAGTTGGAAGTCTTTTGAATGCAAGTCCGAGTCGAGTTGGAAGTCTTTTGAATGCAAGTCCGAGTCGAGTCTGACGTCTCTGTTTTTGCGACTTAAGTGCGACTCGAGTCCGAGTCCCAAACTCGAGTCCCCATCTCTGACTGAGAGAACATGAAAACTCCACCCAGAAAGCCCCCCGGACAGGATTCGAACCAGGGTAACCTGCTTTCTGAGAGGCGGCAGCTTGACCAACTGTGCCGCTCCATGTTCAACTGTCCCCCTCTTACAATGCTGTTATCGCTAGTATCACTCAGCCCCTCGTGAATAGCAAACTGCCATCAGGGTGCTAATGATCCATCGTTAGGCTGATGGTCCTCATTAATCATGTGAGCAGCTAGTTTTGGCTGTCAACTGCAAACTGGTTGATCCACTATGAGAAGGTGCTATTGAATACAGCTCCTCAGACTGAAGAGGTCTTTCGGACAAAAGACGAAACGTTTCTACAATTTTTTTGTTGTTGTTTAGTTTAGTTTTTTGAATTTCCAGAGTACCAGACTTAACTTTTTTAGATTTTTCTACCTGGATTATTGAGCATGCATCAGGAAATAAATTGACGCATTTGTCAAAAAAAGTGTCTCCCACATTTCCAACTCTTACATCAGCTTGTTGAGACTCTCCGCTGACTGGAGGATGCATCACAGTGAGCCAAGCTTGAAAAAAAAAAAAAAACCTGATAAAAATGAATGTTAATGAAGTTTTTCTCATCTTCCTGCCTGCTGTTATTTAGCAGAAGCTGTCAGTACAGTTGCATATTACGCTCATCTTCTCTCTTCTTCTGAGGAGGGAACATGCCGTGCTGTTGCCATAGTTACTACCTGTGTATCTTTGACATATTTTGGCATTATAGCAAACTATTAATGTTGAGCCAAAAGCATATCCCTTTGAGTCGCTGAAGAGGCAGCATGAACTCAGAAACAACTGTTGGATCACTTGTGACAAATGGTCAACAACTACCAAGATTTATGGATTAATAGAAAGATAACTTACTTTCTTAATAGATTTTAAGAATTGTCTTTCAGGACTGGAATTGAACAATGCATGCAAGTAACCTTAATGTTGTTTAAGCAAAATATTGATCTGGGTATGATTATTTATTTGTTTATTTATTTATTTGATGTTTTGCTTGTCTGAGGGTGTGCAGTGACAGATCCTGATGAGTGGAGGGAGCAAATGTCATCCACCATAAGGCACAATGGTGGAGCCAAGTGGTGGCCAATGGTGGCTTTGGCGACCATGGATTATTATTTGGGCACTTCAAGGGTCTCTCCAGTTATTTGAGAATCTACAATTTGGAGCAATAGAGCACAATATTGGAGCACCACAGTCTGGTTGTGGCCATCTTGGAATTTGACATGGTAGTGACCTTTTTAATGCCTAGCTTCAGTCACACATGAATGGAAGTCTGTACATATTCAAGGTAAAACAAAAACAAAAAACGTTTTATTTAATAAATTTGAACACAAATGTGGTGAAGAAGACAATAACTCTCCAAAAATAAAACTATGAAAAAAAAAGGGAAAGTGGAAGCAAAATACTAGGAACACTGACAACATGAAAGACTAATGCTTAACTGAAAAACAAACTGAGGATCAAGAACATAAAGAGACACTAATTAAACACCACTGCACTGACAACAATTTGTCCATCAATCTCATGCTCCATTCTTCCCTAACTCCTGAATAAAACACCCAAATACTTGAGCTCCTCTACTTGAGGCTGAACCTCACCCTTGACCTGAACAATCCACCCTTTTCAGACTGAGGACATTGACCTCAGATTTGGAGGTGCTGATTTTCATCCCAGCTGCTTCACACTCTGTTGTGAACCTCCCCAGTGAGAGCTGAATACCATAACACAATGATGCCAACAGGACCACATCATCTACAAAGAGCAGACATGGAATCCTGAGGCCACCGAACCGTAATCCCTCCATCCCATGGCTGCACCAAGAAATCAAGTCATTGACAGTTATTAACAGAATTGGTGACAATGAGCAGCCCTGGCGGAGTCTAACTCCAACCCTGAAGGGGTCCGACTTATTTCTGGCAATACAAACCAAACTCACACTGCTTGTACAGGGATGAACAGCCCATACCAACGGACTCCCAATTCCATACTCATGGAGCACCCCCCACAACGTACCCCGAGGAACACGGTTGCATGTCTTCTCCAAGTCCACAAAACACACGTGGACTGGATGGGCAAACTCCCATGACACCTCGAGGACCCTAATGAGGGTAATGAGCTGGCCCAGTGTTTTTCACAGCCAAGACGGAACCTGCATTGTGCCTCCTGGATCTGAGGTTCAACCAGTGATCGGACTTGCTTCTCCAGTACCCCTGAATAGACCTTACCAGGTAAGGTAAGTGATGTCCCTACAATTAGAACATGCCCTCAGGTCCCCCTTTTTGAAGAGGGGAACCACCACCCTGGAGCTGAAGGATAATGAGAAATGGCACAATAAACAGAACATAACCTAAAGCAGAATACTAAAACAAAACTTAACAAAAACTACACAATTTCCAATGAATAAAGATTTAAACTGAACAGGAAAATACAGCAGAATCTAAAGGACAAAAATAAAATGCCAAGTGAATAAAAATTTAACAAACTCTAGCAACTAAATCAATTAACATAAAAAATAAACTAGAGAGTACATTTTTTGTTTCTCTTGAGCTTTGTTTTATGTGTATGCTTTGAAGATATTATTTAAGAATACGCTTTTTAGGTTAAAATGCTCAACACTTTATATTCTGAGTTTAACATGGGACAATAAACGTTTCTCTCAGATTTTACACCTTACACCCTTTGCAACAATTAAACATACTCAAAAGAGCATAAGCAATAGCATGTCATCCTATGACATGTTCACAGAACAGAAGTCTTTTAGGACGCCGCAAACAGAGGTGGCGCTTTGCTCAGTACATGGGATGGACAAAAAAAAAAAAAAATGAATAGTTGTTCTATGACTTGAGGGTAGACAATTAAGGTGATATCTCCATGCTGAATTTTAAGCTCTTCCACATCTCAAAAGGTGCCACTTTCTGCCGCAACAAAACAAAAAGATTAGCAGAAACTGGAAAAAAAAGGTCTCCAGGTTATTTTAATGCAAAAATGGACAACAAAAATAAGGACTGACTAAAAGTATCTGGAGCAGCTGACAGAAAGATGTTGAAGAATAACTTGTATTAACTGTATATTATTTTTATGTCCATGTGCTATTATAAGCATTGCATTTAACTTTGTATTCATTTTTCAAAAGACAGCAATTTTTTGGTAATGCTCTTTTTATTTTAACTCAAAGATTCTTGCTACCAGTGCAATGATACGAAGGAATTTGTCCTTTTCACAAGTATGCAGCTGTTGCACGTGTTTTTTTTAATCTAACTTTAATAATTTGAGGATAAGTTATCCTTGCTTCTTATCAGGCATTTTTAAACCAGTCTGCCAACAGTAAGAGTGAGTTAGACATCATTCTATTCAGGAGTCAGGGAAGAAAGATAGGAATCAGGCACTGAATGAACTGTCAGGTTAAAAATGTATCTGTCAAATGTTGCACTAGTGGTCAAAATAAGTACACACAGCTTTATGCCTTCAAACATAAAACCTGATCTTAAAGCATCAGAAATAAACTTTATTTTCAAAAGACTGTGTCAGACATGAAATGTGTTGGTACTATGTTAAAATGTGGAATAGCAAAAGGAAATGTTGAATGTGTCAAATATAACATTTGCTCTTGTTTTATTTTACATTTGAGTCTGAAAAAAATACTTTGCAAAGACAAAAACATCAACAGAACTAAACCAAACATTAAGAGCTCACACTTCTTATTATTCCAACATTTGTTTAAATTGCTATAATTTCAGCAGTTACATTATATCTACACATCTGTTTTTGAAGCACTCACACAAAGCCGCTGCAGGACAACTGGACCCTCAGATTTTAGTTTCATGTCCATGTCATCAGTGGTGTGAAAGCAATTAAGAAATGGCAAAAGTTAAAGTAATTTATTTGATGGTTTCTCCATGACAATTGTCATTGTTTGTTCCTTCCTTCCAGCAGGAGTGCATCATTAATCTATAAAAAATATGTTTGCACAAACAACACTTAAGATGTTATAGTGAGTCTGTGGTTGTTGTATTATAAATATAACATATTTGACATGTGTTTTCACATGTGAGAGGATTACTCTCACGAGGACGAGAACCCAGTGAGTACAGACAGAGAAGAACATAATCAGAACTCCAAGTATAATTAAAGTTATTTATTTACAGTTATGAGATATGTATAGAAGGCAGGGATCTGGGAAAGTGTAAATGGAGGGAAACAGGTTAGTTTAAAAAATTATGTTTTTGCTAGTAGATGTTTGAGTTGGTTCCTGGTTCCTAACGGTTGTGTTGGTCAATTGAAGCTCGGAAGAGAAGGCGGAGGTTTCCAACAGGATGATCCAGGTAGATGCAGTGGTGCTTGTGACATGGACAATGTGAGTGGTTGGATGGTGCACGTGCAGCTGAGGAGGAAGCTTTGCAGGTGAGAACCAACATAGGAGGCTCAGGTCATCAGGTAAGCAGTCCAGGAAATTTGACCAAGGCAGTATGTCTCTGGAAACATGGAGGAAAAACACAACGGTAAGCACTTCTTAATAATTTGTATATTTTAAAGGGATGGAGGCACAAGTACCGGTCAATGCTCCAGCAGGGAATAGATCTCATCTGGAGACTTATACTCCTGGAGCCAATCAGTGGAACGAACCTTCAGCTGTTGCAGCTTGCGGGTGCCACCCTGGAACTCAGGAACCTGGAAAAACTGTAAACCCTAGAATTACAGGACATTTGGTATGTGCTCTCAAATCGCTTGCACAATAGACCAGAAGCCGACATGTCACCTTGGTAACCAAAGATGTTGCTCTGAGCAACATATTTTAAATGAGTTTCAACATAAAGTAAGTAAAGGTTATGAAGAAACATCCTGATGCTCAAACACTTAAATTATGTAAATACAACATGTTTACATATTTTCCATCCATCCATCCATCCATCCATCCATCCATCCATCCATCCATCCATCCATCCATCCATCCATCCATTGACTTCTTTTTATTAGGAATTGGTTGTGCCTTGTCCAGGAGAGTAACCCTGGCATCCCCCCTCCTCAACAAAACAGGCCAGAGAGAATACAAAATCCTTCCATCAAGTTCTGAGACTTTCTTCAGGTTTTCTTTTAGTACAGTGAGGTCGGAAAACTCCCAGAGGGAAGGATCCTAAAACAAGGCCCAAACCACCTTATCTGAATCCCCTCAGTGTGAATGAACAACAACTTTACTGTAAGCTGCTGAGCTATAGCATTTGTAGTTTAGTTGTACGTCAGGCGTCAGCCAACTTGGGGACAGAAAGTTGTAGGTTCAGTTCACTGCCTTGCCCTTATGTTGAAGTGTCTTTTACCAAGACACCCATGTCCTGTCTACTACACATGAGCTCATGTGTGATGTGTTAAATACAGAAGACACATTTTGTATGAGAACATGCAATGTTGAAAATTCATCGCCAACTTCCTCTGAATGACTGTACAGCACTCCTCACCTAATTTTTAGGCTGAGCTGGGCCATCTTTCAAAGAAAGCTGCATTCAACATCTCAATTTTTGGTGAAGATTCATTAATCAGGACCATAAATGACAATTGAATCATAGATTTATATGAAATTTATGATTTTTTCCCTTCTGATTCCTTTTTCACCATGACAAACCATGGCAATGCACATTACTAAACAAAGCTAAAACCATCAGTCCATCTTGTGCTCCAGTTTACCATGACTTGTGAAAAAAAAAACTCAGATAGACTTTTGAGTTTGTAGCTCGTCCTTGTTGTTGTTCCTCTTGGGTATACATGACAAAAATATACAGCACTGACAGGAGTCTTGTTTCAACAGATGTTTGTGTCACAGTATTAAAAATGCATGACATTATTTTGGTGTCCCACAACCCCATGGCACTGAACCAGCAACGATGCCAAAGTGACAACACAACCCTGTTCATCGTGTGACCTAAAACAAACTTTCAAAGGGGATGATTGATTATCTGTAAATTTAGAAAAGTTAGTGTATTATCATCTATTTGTGGCTAAAGAAAACCATTACCCTGTTCACCACACAATGCTTTCTAGCAATTTTTCAACAAGTGTCTTTAATCTTCTTTAGCAGCATTTTCAAAAATTGCAGTGCTTGTCATTTCTCTGCATAATTTCTCCCAAATTAGATGTCATGCTTTCTTTGGTGGTTGACTCCCATGCATTGCTGTAAATTAAAAACCTCTCATAGTTGACATACACCCAAATTGCATCTCCTCCAGCCACTTAATTTAAATTTCTACTCCTATGAGGTTTTGGCTCAACATTTCATGACGTTGGTTGTAATCTACGCAGATGAATACGCCATAGATTCCTGCCAGCCTCATCCTATGGGCACAGAATGGCAGTGATATCGCAGACAGACCTCCACAGTCTATGTTTACCTGCCGCTGCAGTGACAGGCCCTCATAAATCACCGTTATCTCCCACCGGTGGCACACGCCGCTTTTGTCCTTCACACAATGAGGGCCTTCCTCCATGATGGCTGCAGACAGTTTGTAAGCTGTGGGGCAGCTGGAGGCTGATGCTCGTGTATGCACACAAACACACACACCTGATGTACATTAATCACACCTCACCACATCCCGCGTGTCTTTGATTATCAATCACAAGCATTTAAAAATTCAGGACAAATGCATTTCCTGCAC
>JBBPBX010033330.1:0-11261 GCA_038048925.1 Garcialebias charrua
ATGTACATTATTTACATGCTGAAGTAAAACAAAAACCATAATCAGAATAATTTATACCAGAAATAAAAGTGTTTATTACAAAAGTCAAAAAAACTAAAGTAATTTTTATTTACCATGAAAACATTTCTACAAAAACTAATGTCAGTTTTCAAGTACAAGCAGTTCCAGTCATTTTCTCTGGCGTTACAGGACTTCTCCGAAATCTGTCTCCATACAATTTACCTGAAAAATAGCCAGTGAAGGTGCAGAAACGAAGTTAATTACAACGGTCAATAAAAATAGAAATACTTTTTTGTGTTACTGTGATAAAAAAGTTACATTATTCAAATAAAAGGGTACCAAGGCTCACAATATTGGAGCACTGAACGTTGGTTTCAAGAACACAACGGACAGTTCCAGTTGTTTCCTCTTGCTAGTTCCAGGACTTCGTCACTGAAACCTAGGCACTGCTCGTGGAACTATTTCTCACATGAGTCACACTGGATCTGAAGAATTAGTTAGAAAACTCATTTAGTAAAGTAAAAAATAATGCGTCTAGTCCCATTTTAACATTACATTTTCACATTATTTTAACAATTCATTATCTTTTAGAAAAACAACCTGAAACAAGTAATTGCCAGTAAGGCTTTAACTTTTAAACTTTGGTGTGGTAGCAGTTGAGATTAATCCAAACACATACACTTTAATTTGATGTTGTACCAGTACTTCGGTACAAACTGTCGTTCCACCTCATGTACCACGTGATGCGATAGACAATAAAGATACTTGAACCGTAAAACATTATCTACAGCATGCTATAAAATCCACCTGTATCACATTGAATAATTTACATTTGTTGTGACACTCAGTGGTGGATAAAGTACTCAAACACTGTACATAAGCAAAGGTACAAATAAACAGAAAAAAATGTACTCTGCTCAAAGTAAAAGTACAATATTAATATTTTTACCTAAGTAAATGTAAAATTACTTGCTATATGTATTACCTAATGCAATGGTCTCCAATATCATTAAGTGTGCCTACTGTAAGTCTATTTTCTACAATACATTAATAGTTTTGTGTCATTTTAATGACCAATGCTGCAGATAATACATGTTTTTATTGTGATTACTCTGTGACACAGTTCACACTTGGACTTGTGATTCTGTACATCAGAATTTCAGGGATGACATGCAGAGATAGAAAGAGGAATGATTCAACCTTTGAAAGTTTTTATTTTAACACAAAGTAAAACCAATGTGTCATTTTAACTGCAGTAAACACATTATCATTCAATGGACCAACTCCCCTCTCGACATCAGTTACTTTCAAACTGATGAGAAATCAAAAAGCTGCAACTTTAATGTAACTTGTAACTCAACACATTATAGAAATGGAGTGTAAGTACAGATACTTCAAACAACAAGCCACTTCCTCCAAAATCTGGACAACTGTCAGCTTCAGTATCCGTGTCTGCAACTACCTGGACCAGCCACTCACTCAAAACATCGACTCGAAACAGTAAATAGTCATCACTGACTGTATTACTTTCAGCTAAGCTAGCAACGTTCCTTAATTCTTCAGCAATCCTACGATACATGTTTAATGTTTACTTCCTCTCAAATACGGAGATCTCCTAAGAGGACCGCAGCGCAGGCATGCTCAATCGATCTGCACACTGATCGTTCTCTTTCCTGTTTATTGACCAATAGTAGAGTTGGACTTAGAAAGCAGCCCTCCTCATTAACATAACGATGAGGCAGAAATACAGCGAGAAAACAAAACAGAAATAAATACAGCTAACAATACAGCAATAAATAAATACAGCAATAAATACAGCAAACGGAAAAACAGCGAGAAAAAGGCAAAGCAAAATATCTATTGTTATTGACGGAAACTCATGTGTAAGGAGATATAAAAAAGAATATATATATTTATGCTTTTATTTCTCATGTGTAAGGAGATATAAAAAAGAATATATATATTTATGCTTTTATTTCTCATTAAAATATATATTTCTACTTTGATTTATATATTTATTCTTTTATTTATTATTATTTAGGATATATATTTCTACTTTGATTTATATATTTATTGTTTTATGTCGGATATATATTTATTCTTTTATTTATTATTATGTCAGTTTGGTCCTCCATACCCAAGTGATGACAGGATGGAGTAAGCAATGGTACAAATTAATCTTCAATTGTTGATTTGGTTTAGGGTGGCAAAGACCTTAGCCAGAAGTAGATATTTGAGATTTTCTGGTCTGTCTACGTTCCATCCTTCACTTATGGTTAGGATTTAAGAGTCAAATATGGGCCCAAAATAGGTAGCTTCAGATATGAGTAACTGAAATGTGCTTTTTCCCTATAGTGGCTGGGCTCAGGTTAGACAGGGTGAATAAAATATATAAAGATAGGGGTGGGGTTAACTTGTTGCTCTGTTGAATCAAAACGAGTCAGCTGAGGTGTTATGGCCTTCTGCCAGATGCCACTTTCTGGGGGTTTCTGGGGATGTTCCATTAGGAAAGAGACCCAGAACTGAAATTAGTAAACTTACTGTAAATCCTCTCTTGGTGCCCCCGTGGAGGAGCTGAGGAGAGGAATGGCTGTTTTCCTCTTTAACCCGTTGTCTCTACTACTGTATATAAACATGAATAAGCTGGTGAAGATTCTCAGTCGTCCAGGACATGATAAAATCAAAAAAGGCGTTCAATACAGAACAACTGGACTTTATTTGTAGCAACAAGATGTTTTGCTCATCATCCGATAAGCTTTCTCAATTCTATGAGGAGACTGTGAGAGGGAGAGAGAAGTTATAAGCAAGCTGGGCCACTGGTACACACCAAACTAGGTAAATTGGAAGCTAACACACACACATACTTGGGATAACACGTGACTGTGACCCATTCAAACTTCATTGTGTGAAAACAGAGCTTACAGAAACACACACACATTCTACTGTATGTAAATTGACAAAAACCACACTTTACACATTGATAACAGGGACCTGTCAAAGTCTTTGTTAGTCTATAGGGCAAGGCATAGCTCCGCGCTAGCGCGAGCGTGAGGCCACGCGGCGCCACGCTGTACGAGCTGCGCTTGCACAAGCCTTTGAACGCTCGCGCGAACGCGCCAAGCTCAAATTTTACGACCGCTCACGCGCGCGCGGTGTCTCACAATAAACTGCCCTGGTGGCGGACTGTTTTGTGTGACACACAAATGAATTAAATTCCTCTTCTTCATCGCTGATCTGGACTTTTCTTTTGTTTTTTTGCCAAAAGTCAAGTGATCGCTTGAAGCGGTCACCATTCACTTCCTCCTCCGATGAGGAGGAATGAATGAACTTGTTCTCAGACCCGACCTGTCAATCAAATCAGTAGGCTGTCAGCAAATGACCAATCAGCGACCTCAATTTGTCCCCGTAGCTAAACGCTCCGCCCTGCTTCTGCTCAAATGACATCAAGTATTTGGAGCGAAAACGTTGGAGCCACACGCTGCTTCACGCTGTGCTCTGCTGTGAACCCCCACGCACAGCACAGGCGCGTTGCGCGGCGCTCTGTCCAGCGCGGAGCTTTGCCTCGCCCTTAATTCACAAGTGAGGCTCCTCTGTTCTCATCAGGTGGGAAGGGTCTGGGAACCAGCTGCAGGGCCGCACCATAAAATACATCCAGAGGTTATTGAGATATTTAGCTAACAAACCGACAGAGTTGACAACGTCTTACAGACCTCGTGCAGTCAGTTCAGTGTGTGAAAACAGAGCTTACAGAAAACACACACACATCTTACTGTATGTAAATTGACAAGTCACACCTCACACATTAATAGCAGGGACCTGTCAAAGTCTTTGTTGGTCTAATTCACAAACGAGGCTCCTCTGTTCTCATCAGGTGTGAGACGCCTGGGAACCAAATCCAGGGCTGCACTATAAGTTTTAGAAATTTGGAATCTTAGACCTCCTCCTCTGTTTAACGATGGTTTCTCTCTTTTTACATAAATCGCCTCCTTCACACCCCTCTCAAACCACCTGTGCTCTCGGTCCAAAATATGTACATTCTGGTCCTCAAAAGAGTGTCCCTTGTCCGTGAGGTGGAGGTGAACAGCTGAGTTTTGTCCAGAGGAGGAGGCTCTCCTGTGTTGGGACATTCTTCTGTGGATGGGCTGTTTAGTTTCTCCAATGTATAGGTCTGGACAGTCCTCGCTGCACTGAACTGCATACACTACACCACTCTGTTTGTGTGTGGGTGTCTTGTCCTTCGGGTGGACCAGCCTCTGTCTGAGAGTCCTGCTGGGTTTGAAATGTACTGGGATGTTGTGTTTGTTGAAAATCCTTCTGAAATTCTCTGATAGTCCAGCAACATAAGGGATGACAATGTTTTTTCGTCTGTTCTCCTTTTTCTGTTCCTTATTGTGTTTTGTAAATTTCCTCGCTGACTTGACAAAAGCCCAGTTAGGATATCCACATGTTTGGACATGAAACATGAATAAGCTTTTGAGAACGAATTGATGGATGGCAGGATAGTTGGATGGATGGATTGATAGAGGTATGGATGCTGTATGGATGGATGATGGATGGATGTTGGAGGTGTGGATGGTTGGATGGATAAATGGATGGTTGGATGGATAAATGGATGGTTGGATGGATGGAGGTATGGATGGATGGATAGATAAAGGAGATATGGATGGATGGATGGACGGATGTATGGTTGATGGATGGATAAAGGAGGTATGGATGGGTGGATGGATGGATGGATGGATGGATGGATGGGTGGATGTTTGGATGGAGGTATGGATGGTTAGAGGTACAGTATGGATTGATGGATGGTTGGATGGATGGATGGATGGTTGGTTGGATGGATGGTTGGTTGGATAGATGGGCAGCTGTGGCTGAGTGGTTAAAGCAGTCATACTCCAATGGGAGAGTTGGTGGTTCAATTCCACCAGCAGTCACATGCTGAAGTGTCCCTGGGCAAGACACTGAACCCCTCATTCCATCCGATGTGTGTCCCGTCGGTGTTTGAATGTGATAAAACTCTGATTAGTCTTTGTATAACTCTAGTAGAGTGCTATATGAATGGATAAATGAGGTACAGATTGTGTTGCAAAGAGCTCTGAGTATCTTGAGAAGATAGAAAGGTGCTGTATAAGTACAGTCCATTTGTGATGAGTGGATGGATGGGTGGATGGATGGATGGATGTACAGATGGATGACAAATGAAAAATTGTGCCTTTGACATGAACTGGGTTTAGGAATTCGAACAAGATCAAAGACAGCACAAAGGTTTAAAAGATTTATTAATAAACTGCTTCTGGTGGAGGTCTCAGTCCTTGGGCTGGCACAATCTGAAGAGATAGGAGAGTTAATGAGCAGGAGTTCTATAATAATGTTCAGATTGTTTTTATAATAGTCACCACCCTTCACAGACAGATGAAGGAGCAATTAATTGAAGGAGTTAGTTCTGGTCCAGAGAAACAGTCAAGGTCAATACACAGATGGTCAGAGATAAGCCAAACTTGAGACGAGGTCCAAAAGTTGTGGTTGTTATAGAGGAAGCTGAGGTCACTTCCATAAGCAGATCAGATAATCCAAAACAGATAGGCAGAGAGCAAGGCGAGGAATCCGTGAAGCAGGCGTGAGGTCAAAACCAGGAAGACAAACAAGACTATGGCATGAATACTGGACATTTACTCACTGTGAGGTTTTCAATAATCTGGCACTGAGTTTAGTGACTGTGGGGTTTAAATACAGGTTAAAACCAACATGTTCTCACTCTCTACTCATCATATTTTGATGCTTGGTTAAAACAGGTGAGCTACATGAGGGCTGATTGCAGTGACTCAGCAGAGTGGGTGTGGTTAAGTGAGCAGGCATAGGTGTAGGGCAGGGCAGAAAACGTGACATAGCCCCACCCCTAAGGTCCAGCTCCTGACAGATCTCCAGGTTGGTTAGAATGAGAACTATGGAAGTCGCGGATGAGTGACTTGTCAAGGATGTTGCGGGCCGGAACCCATGACCGCTCCTCAGGCCCGTAGCCCTCCCAATCCACCAAGTAATGGTAACCCTGACCCCACCATCTGGAGTGGAATATTCTCCAGACGGTGAAGGCTGGATCCCCATCAATGAGTCAGGTAGGAAGTGAGGGCCCTGAGGAGGGCCCAAAATGAGATGATACCAAGGGCTTGATCCTGGAGACGTGGAAGGTCGGGTGGACCTTTAGTGAGCGAGTTAGTTTGAGATGTACAGACAGGTTAATATGCCTATAGTTCTTCTGGTCTTCAACCACCTGAAGGACTCAGGGCTAACTCCACCAGGTGGATTTCTACCTCTACAGCTCTGCACAGAGGGGTGTCTGTGCAGGACATTTGCTCTGCGGCCTTATGGTTATCACCGACCCCCTTCATCCGTTTTTATTTACGAGATGTCCCCAGCTCTTCGCTGACACATTAAGTTCTCAGAGTTATGTCAGAGTGATTTTTCACAGTCACACAACTATAACAACAAAAAAAGGAAAACAACAATTAAAAACAACTAATGATAAAAACAACACAGCCTTCTCTGTTGTTATTTGGTGGGCGTTGTTTTTTTAAAAATATTCCTTCAAACAAGAAAATTCCTTCTTCCTCATTGGAAATGTTTCCCTTTCTTATTCCTCTATTGTCTGATATGAATAAACATTCCTTCAGTTAAGATCAGGCACAGAGGCTACATGCTTGTAATCCTGTACACACCAGATGCATGGATCAATGGTGTGTAATTACGCTTGAATAAAAAAATGAGGTTTAGGCGGATGTCAGTTTTTTTTTTATGGTTCTCGGACAGACCCAGTGAGGCATGGACCATACCCTGCTGCACCCTTTAAACCCAATAGCGACAGCTTTTAAAGGGCGTAGCTTACACAAAATAGAACGTTGGTTATGTGTTGTAACCGCAGATTCTATGAGTGTAAGCGTAGCCCTTTAAAACCTGGGCCTCACTGGCTCTCAAATGGCTGAAGAAAAGAATATGTCTTTGGGAGTCTAGTCTTGACTTGGGAGACTTGGGCGTCTTGATCTCCTTGCTTGTCATCATCAAACTGTAACATGTCGTGTCTCGTTGTGCTTAATGCTGGTAGAGTTTTTGGGACTTTATCATAGAGTGTCTTAAGACAAGGTGTGATAGATTCTTTTTTTGAATACCACAAATGATACCTAATTTTGTTTTCCCTTTTCCATATCTGATTGTGGTGGCGCGGTTTCAGACTGCTGCGACTTTCCGTGCGTACGTCCCTCTTCGGATGGTGCGTGCGCCAATTGCAGAACTTTGTACCTCGGTGCAAAAAATTGCCAATAAAGATATATTCTGATTCTGATTCTAGCTCCAGTCCAGATGCAATTTATGGTGGACCGGGTGGGGCCCACACAGCAGGTGGGCGTGGAATATAATTTTTCAATTTTTGGCGTGCTGCAAATAGTGACAGCTTTTAAGGGGCTATGCTTACACTCATAGAATCTGGGGTTACAATACGTAACCAACATTTTTAATAAACTGTTCTGGTCTTCAACCACCTGAAGGACTCAGGGCTAACTCCACCAGGTGGATTTCTACCTCTACAGCTCTGCACAGAGGGGTGTCTGTGCAGGACATTTGCTCTGCGGCCTTATGGTTATCACCAACCCCCTTCATCCGTTTTTATTTACGAGATGTCCCCAGCTCTTCGCTGACACATTAAGTTCTCAGAGTTATGTCAGAGTGATTTTTCACAGTCACACAACTATAACAACAAAAAAAGGAAAACAACAATTAAAAACAACTAATGATAAAAACAACACAGCCTTCTCTGTTGTTATTTGGTGGGCGTTGTTTGTAAGTGGTTTGGCTATAGTTTGACTTCCGTTTGAGTTTTATCCAGTGTGCTTCATTTATTCATGTACAGAACCAAACATACAGGTCTTACCCCAGCAGTGAAAACAGCAGAATTTCCCCCTTCCAGCATCATCTCCAGTTCTTCATCAGTTGTTGCTTTTCCCGCTGCAGAATACATGGGAATGATTCTATCAGGCTGTAAAAATTTACATTTGTTCACAGATTACCAAAATTATTTAATTCAGTTCAATTCAGCAAATTTAGATGAGAATTCATAACCAAAGCAATCTCAATATGTTGATTATAATGAAGCTGAAAGTTCCTTGTACTCCGACCAAAGCCAGCTGTGTGCTTTAAATATAACTTAAAAGCTTTATTGTCCTGTAAACTGCGTTCTTGACTGTAATCCTTGACCGTTTCTTCACAAGAGGAAAAACATAATTTTATTTTCTAATACTTAGTTTCACTAGATAAGCATGCAATCAGGAGAAATAACGAGTTCACCTCTTTGACCATCTCACTGGTAGCAGTCCCAACACCATTCAGGACATCTACTATAGCCAATGACTATGTAAAGCACGCAGCATCATTAAGGACCACACCCACCCAGCACAAGGACTCTTCTATCTACTACCCTCAGGCAGACGATACAGGAGTCTGCTGTCACCCATGAAAAGACTCACAGACAGTTATTACTAGGGATGTAACGGTACACGAGGGAGTACCGAACAGTTTCAGTACGGCACGTTCGGTTCGGTCCACCTGCGTACTGTTTCGGTTATTTATTCACTCATTAAACATTATTAACGGGAGAATATATGCGCCACGGAACTAAAATTCCTAGGCGAGTTCCAGCACAGCGCTATTATCTTGCAGCACGCATAGCATTAGCAGCCTAGCTTATGGTTGCGGTCTGCTGTTTGGGAACGTTGTGGCTTTCTTGTTAAAAGACGTGAACAAATCCAAAGCTGTGTGTGGACGTTGTTTCACGAAGATTAATGCCTCTTTTCCACCGCTCGGCTCGGCTCGGGTTGGATCGGCTCAGATCGGCTCAGTTCAGGTCGGGTCACATCTATGTTCTGTTTCCACGGCTTTTTTGTACCCCTTCTGTGGGCGGGGTCCAGAATCCTACTCGTCTTACCACATGGTGGCAGTAGTGTTCCCTCAAGCTATTTACTACAGTACTAGCCACCACTAGAAGAAGAACACAATAAAGGCTTTGACAGAATGTTGTGAAAGAGATGTCATGCTATAATGAGTACCTCATGAGCTGTAATCTTTAAACCCAATTCATAATCCTACCTTGTTGCCTTCTTTAAACCCATGTATTTTCCAATTTAGTATTTTTACAATAAAGATGTATTAAAGCATATTTTATTATTTAGTTATGCACAAGGTGCTTGATAAAGTTGCAAAACCATATTTGTCTGAGCTGCTTCAACCTTCCTGCCCTCCCCGTTCTCAGATCAGCTGAGCAGTTGCTGCTGACAGTCCTCAAAACTTTTTAAATCTTATTTAAAAACACACATTTATTCCTTGGCTTTTAACACGTGATCTTATCTTTTATGGCATGTTAACACACCTGCAGTAAGACTGGTATATGTATTTATTTTTGTATGCTTTTTATAGTTTTTAATTAACTTGTCTTTTATGTTATTGTACAGCACTTTGGTTGACCCTGTGGTTTTTAAAATGTGCTTTATAAATAAAGTTGATTTAAAACATCACACTGTGATCTTTGAAACTGCCAGAGTTTCCCTGGTAAAGTTGCTGCTGGGTGGTAGATGGTAGATGGATGGTCTGTGAATTCTTTAACTTTAAACTGTCCAAAGGACTTTGGCCACTTTTAATTTTTGACTTTTTTTGTATGACTTCATCCTAGAACCAAATAATTTATAACGTAATAACAGTTGAGCAGATTCTAATAATCTTTATCTTATGATTCTTTAAAGGTCAAATGCAAATGGAAAGTTCTCTTAACTTCCAGTATGGATTTAAACACAATACACACTTCACATTATAAAATAAGTTTAGGAAATTGAATGTTCGAGGACACCACTTAAGAAAATATAACGTTTAATAGGAAAAGTTTGAAGTGACAAACAGAAGTAACAAATTTCCATCTGGTGTCTCACGTCTTCCTCCAGAAGATGACACAGGTTGTTGAATTCTGGTGATTTTCTTCTGTTGACTGTAAAAGAAAAATGTGATTAATTTAGTCCAGAAACTGTTTTTTTTTTTGTGATCATAACATGTTCATATACTGACTTTATCCTGTTGGAGTTATTTGAAATCAAATTCAATGTTTTATAGACATAACTGTGTCAAGCAACCTCCATTATTTGTCTCCCTTGTACTTTGTATCACATATCATCAATTATATCAAAAACCACATAGCTGATATTTTTCAAAAAAATATAGTGTGATCACAACATGTTCATATACTAAATGTATCCTGTTGGAGTTATTTGAAATAAAATTCAATGTTTTATAGACATAACTGTGTCAAGCAACCTCCATTATTTGTCTCCCTTGTACTTTGTATCACATATCATCAATTATATCAAAAACCACATAGCTGATATTTTTCAAAAAAATATAGTGTGATCACAACATGTTCATATACTAAATGTATCCTGTTGGAGTTATTTGAAATAAAATTCGAATTTTTATAATTTATTTTCGTTGTGCAAGCACAGGTTTGGAAGAAGTCAAAGCGAAACTACTTTAAATGCAGCAGATTTGACCACTACGTGACAATATTAAAGCGTGGTTGAGCTCAGGAACCCTCGTACTATAAAGTCAGCTATGAAATATATTTTATATCTGTTCATTGAGCTACATTTTAAAGACATAAAGCCGCCCGCGCGCCGCGCGTTGCTCGTGGCGAACCTACTTTTTAAAATCCTGCAGTTTTGAGCAATACGTGATTTTATTAAGGACACGTTCAGCTGAAGACCCATCTTTGCTATAAATTTAAAAACAAATAATTGTTTTTACCGTGTTATTCATGTAAAGTCCTGCCGTGATCGCTTCCCTCACTTCCGTGAAAACAGCTCGAGTCTCCTCCTTCCTACTTCCGGAGCGGGTGAGCTCGCCTCGGCACCCCTCTGAAACCAGCCCAAAAATCTCAAGAAATCTGGCGCGGAGCAGCACGGAATATCCGGTGGGAAAGGATGAAAGGGGGTCTCTGCGACGCACATATGACGTAACATCCGACCCGAGCCGACCGGTGGAAAAGGGGCATAAATCTGCAGCAGCAGCACATCTGACTTACTAACGGACTGGAAACTACGTCATCCGAATGTGAACGTCTCTTCTCCAAGCAAGAAAAGCAGCTTGTAAACACAGATAACAGCAACATTTAAACAGCCTTCATCAACCGCGGTAAAGTTGGTTTTAGGTTGGACGATGGATATTCGAGCTCCGTGGCTTCA
>JBBPBX010033330.1:22271-33326 GCA_038048925.1 Garcialebias charrua
AAAGTACTGTGCTAACAGAGAGGCAGTACTGATGAAACATACATAAATAAAATAAAAATAAACATAAATATGGCACGAGAACTAAAGTTGATGTTGAGAAGTAGATTTTTATTTAAATAATTTTACAAACCAAGAAATTTGATTGACTTGCTTGAAGAATTCTCGGTGGATCTGAGAACACAAATACAAATTATTACTTTCTTATTCAGCATTCCATTTAAAACGTGACTGAGAGAGGATTGATTGCAAACATTTCCCATTGTATTTTTCCTGATATTAAGAAAAATTATAAAAGGTTACATAATCATCTCTGATATACAGGACCTAAAAACTTATGGTTAAATATAAAATAAATATTTAAATACTTTTTTAAATCATGAATGTAGCCGAATGCTACATAAAGACTTTAGTATTTGATCAATCTTGTTTATAAAATTCTGATCCAAATATTTTAGGTTTTAAAGGCTTAACAACGTTAAAATCGGACGTTTTAACAGTAGGCCTGGCGCTTACACGAGCGGTCCGATTTAATAAAATTTTAGCGAGAAAGACTCCAAATTGTTTCGCTGAACCAAGCGGACAGATCCGTTTTTATCATGAAAATCTGACGAAGAAAGATCCGATTTTAAATCATCCAAAAATTACGTTTTTTGTCGGAAATGAAAAGCTAAGCTAATGCTAACAGAGACAGCCGAAGCTCCGCTCGTCCGTCTGAATCCGTAAATAGATAGTTATACTGTGAAACCAAACGTTTCTAAATTGTGTTTTCTCTGCAAAAAGAAACTGAGAATTCGCTTACCAATTTTTATCGAAATAGTTCTGTTGAAAAAGCTGAATGATGACGAAGCAAGAATTCAGGAGGCCTTGTTGTCATTGAAAACTTTGATACAGTGTTGCCAGATCTCGCGACAGAAGCAAGCGACCAGCCCAAAACAAGCCCAAAACGAGCCCAACTGGCAACCCACCCCATTGTGTAAAACTGAGACCGTTTTTAACCAGTATAAACATACATTTGTTATGGCGTTGCATACAAACGGCAAAAATTATGCTAAACACTTGAAAAACATAGCCACTCTAAAAAATAAAGATACATTTTGCATATTTATACAGATTAATCCCATTAAACCTCTGGGACTCATTTGAGATCTGAATTTTAAACGAAGAGTGATGACAACAATTGGCAATCACAACATTAAAGAAATTCATGAAAACTGCGTACAACTTAGTAAAAATAAACTAAAAATTGGACAGCTAACCATGCGAAGTGTGCACCCTTTTTCTCCCATTTTTTAATTATATTATTTCCCCATATTTCCCCACTTATTGGAGCTAATTTTAGCGTGGTCTTGTCACTAGACGAAGAATAAAGTGAAATGAATAACAAGCCCAAATAAGCGACTTTACGTTCAAAGTAAGCCCAAGTAACCACAATAAGCGACTACAGAAAACAAAGAGCCCAGAGTAGCTTATGATGAGCGGACTTGGCAACTATGCTCACAGACACCTGTGATTATCTGAGGGGAACAGAAAAGTAACATTCATGAAACAAAAACAGTTTTATCTTGGTCATCCAGAGAGGTCAAGTTCATGTTTTCAGATTCTGAGTAGAGTCTGTTACTGTGAGGTGAAGTTGAGAGGAACTGGATGTTTTTATAGCAGTCGCATAGGATGTTGATAAAACGCAGAATATATTTGGATTTAATGCAAAATAAATGGGAAGTAGAGAAAGTATTACCGGTATACTACATTGAATTACAATTATTGACCTAAATTAACAACCATAATCAGATCAAAATTAAGTTTAGGCATTTTAGGATAACAAGTCTTAGACAAATTTAGCAAAAAATTATTTTTAGACTTGCCAATAAATTCTGTCTTTTAAAGGTTTAACTAAATTGATAAAACTTTGACACTTATAAAGAATAAAAAAGTATTCTTGTCAAATGGAAACTTGACTAGATTGTAAGTTGAAACGCTTAGTTTAAATTCATCATTTTAAAATGATTTTTGCATACATTGAAAATGTTTTATCAATTTTAAAGAGCTGTTACACAGTTAAGTATTTAAGAGCTGTTTCCTTTTAAGAGTTATATAATGTAGATAACCGTTGACATTAAATAAAATGTTATTAATATCTTTGATTTAAATAGGTTAAAGAACACACTCTTCCCAATAATAAAAATGCTTTATTAGAAGTAACTTTTCAGCAAGTAGGTTAAATATGCACAAGAATCCAGCCAACTCTCCGGGAGTAAAAGACACATTTCACTGTTAAAACCTAATTTTGATATTGATTTGCATAAATTATGACCATTAATGGCTAAAAGAGGTCTGGTAAATTTGAAAGGGAATTAGAATAACATATCGTTTGACCATACAATGCATAATCTTTGACAGCAGTAAGGGTTGTTTTTATTCAAACAGATTGGGGCTGTGTATACAGTAAAAATAATATGGAATATTAAAACGGGAAGTACCACTCACAGACACGCCTTGACTGAATACACATTTTTTATTTTAATCAATACTTTTCTATTTAGGACATAATTTGGATCTCAGTTTATAATAAGTGAGAATTGGACTTGTAAACATTGAAACTTGGAACCACAGGGCAAAATCATCCAGCCCATGCTTTAACTTTTGATAAGTAAACCACTGAAAAGTGGTAAAATTTCTAGTTTCAGGTTAAATTGACAATTTTACTCATACGTAAATTAATGATTTTAGATCTGTTATGCAGATCAGATTAAAAGGATGCCTCTGTTGAAAATTCACTTTTATGTAATGAACATTTTAAATTCCATTGTGCAAACCAGACTTGCAGAGGTGACTCTATTCAAGGTAAATGCTTATAGAAATAACATGATTACTTTGAACCTGGTTTGTTAAGGATTTTTACATTTTTCTATTTTCTCATTTTTTTTCTTAGAAGCGGCCTCACTGTGTTTGTGGAGCGGAAAACGTAAGTCTGAAGGACCTCACAACACTTTGCAGAACACATAGTTAGTAATACATATATTAAGATAGGGTCATGTCGAGGAACACATGCAGTGTCTGAATTTTTGAATCACAAACTACTGTGGTTATTGATTGGATCGGATCAGATTTAATATTAAGGGCATGTCCAGATCTGGCTCACTGACTTCACCGAGAACACCATGACTGGACTCCCAGGCTGCCCTGCTCAAAATAAACATTCGAGGGGCTTAAAAGGCTATGGCACTGAACGAGGGCACTGGACTTTTATCCAAGCAAAAGACTGTCCACAAAGACTGTCCACAAAGACTGTCCACAAAGATAAGATAAGAGACTGTCAGCAAAGCAAAGGCAAAGATTTTGTCAAAAACCTGTCAGAACAAGGTCATCAAACACACATGACCAGAATATGCGGTCACTGGATGCTCTGACAAGAGTGGTCTGAGCACATTCTCCAACAAGAAAATGAGAACAGGTCCTGAAGTCACCCACGCCAACTGTCCAGCTGAAGGTCATGCCCCCCGTATGGATCTGTGAAGATCTGTCAATGCCCTGGTATAGTATTTCAAATCTGCAGTCTGCTATGATTAATTTTTTTAATAAAACACATATGCTCATGAGATGGCCTGCTAGGGCAAGGCCACAAAATTTGTAGTTTATATTGTACTTATGTGGGTCTGACGACTTATTTTTCCGCTTCCAGTAACTTCGTGATGGTACAGAGATAATGATCCCAGCTCATAACCCTGAAACAAGTTAATGTTTATATTTTCTTTTGCAGATTAAATTTGTGTCTCCACAAACATTCATGCAAAAGTTTTGTGGAGCTGAAGGAAGGATAGCAATTGTCCTTGAACTGAGTGCATTTTGGTGGGTCTGGTTTTCCACAAGGAATTGATTAAGACAGGAAAACAAAAAATGACTAAAGAAATAAGGGAATATTAGAAAGTGTTCCTAGAAATAACTAATAATAATAAAGAATATATCACTAATAACATTGAAGATGGCTCATAAAAGGAAACAGCTCATTCATTCATTGATCATCAGTTGTACAAAAATAACTTTTTAGATTTTTATATTCAAAAGCATAGCCATTTAAAGGATCATTTAAGAAGCACGTTGTACTGTAGGATAAATCAGATAAACCTACAAACCACATTTCTTTTATATATGTTGTTTAATAAACAGGTACTGTATATGTCATTTGATAAACAGGTATTTATTTTTACCAGATCCAAAGAGAAAAAAGATGGGGGACGCCCTGGAGTATGGATCTATTCAAAAGGTTGATTTGAAAGGTTGATTTTGAAATGTGGTGGTTCTATATTTTTAAAACACGACTGACTCTGACTATAGACTGGACTTATTTTGAGCACATGAACCACATGTTTGTATTGTAAATTCTTTATTACTACAGCGCTGTATGTCTATATATATGTTTATGGCTGTATGTCTATATGTATGTATGTATGTATGTCTGTCTGTCTATATGTATATAGGTATGTATGTCTATATGTATGTATGTCTGTCTGTACGTATATGTCTGTCTATGTCTGTATGTATGTTTAGACTTTTTCTACAGACTATGAAAAAGGTAAAGTATTTTAAGTGAGTATAAATAGTCTCCTGTCTCCTGCTACAATGATCATGCTAATTAAGAATAACTTACTAATTAAAAACTAACCTCAAATCAAAGTGAGTGATTGCTCATTTTCACTGAAGAATGAAATCATTTGTTGTTGTGTTGTTTTTTGCCATTAAATACAAATGTTTTAGATAGTAAGAATGGAATTTTATTTTAAGTTTAAAGAAACAATTATTATTATAGCCAATTACAGAATTTAGTTTAAGTTAACAGATTTGACTCACTAAGGAATTACCCACAGTTAGGCCTTCCCCAAACCAATTGGCTCATGAGATCCAGGGGGGGGGGCCTTGAAGTTTTACTTAACAATTTGCAAGTTTTTTTGGTGTCCAGTTCTCCTCTCAAAAGACTACAGGTTTCCGGAACTCCTTCAGGAGGAGTTGCCAGTGATGCCAGTGAATCCCGCCTTGACACGAGGTCCTGCTAGGGACGGCTGAAAACGAGGGTGGACGGGACCCCAACAGGTGGTGGAAAGGACGCGTCATCTTCTCGAGAGAAAAAGCAGCCTCTGTTACATCTGAGTGACCGGTGCTCCCCTGAAAAAGAAGTTTGGAACGATCGCTGAGCCAGATTTTGAGATGGATCTGGTCAGAGCAAAGCTCCCCCACTTTGTCAGGATGTGGCTTGACTACCTTGTGCCACACACAATTCAGGTTTGCGACCTGCTACTGTGCCCGCAATTCATGTCTGAATGGACTAAACACCCAGGAACATGCAGCTGGACAAGACTACATGACACCACATTGTCTGAAGAAGTGAATGATGCCCTCCGCCCACAGGGCGCACAAAAAGCTCTCCCCAAGAAGAAAAAGACCCGCACAGAAAATCCCCAAGAAGAAAAAGACCCGTACAAAAAGCTCTCCCCAAGAAGAAAAATACCCGCACAGAAACTCACAGAAGAAAAAGACTTGAACAAAAGCTCTCTCCCAGAAGAAAAAAAGACTCTTCTCCCCTTCAGAATGAAATGAACTTATTCCACAGACATAAGCTTTCTCCTAAGCAGAACTGGACTGATCTCGTAAGCAAAAGCTTTCCTGCAGAAAAACTGGACTTATTCCACACACAAAGAACTCCCCCCCACCAGATGAAATGGACTTGTGCCCAACAATTTCTTCCACAAACAAATCCCCAAGGAACAGAAAGAACGTGTTCTGAAAACGGGACACTCCCTCCCCAGGAAAGACACTGAACTTACCCTCCCACACCAGAAAAAGATGGATGCTGTGAAGAAGAATGTTTGATCTATTTCATTTTTTAAGTTCAAACCGGTTGTTTTTACTTTCCTGGGCAATAGTTGATATCAAAGAAGTTTCAAACTTATTTTATTTTTGTGCCCATAAAGGGCTATTTTGTTGTGTGTTTGAGAATTATTTCCCACATCTTTGAAAGTGTATAAGCTCTATTTAATTGTTTAACACAACAAATTAGATTGGTTCTTTATTTGGTTAAAAGAAATTAGATTGGTTCTTTTTTGGTTAAAAACAAATTAGATTGGTTCTTTTTAAAACAAATTAAAATAGATTATTTCTTTTATTTGTTTAACACAAATAGATTAGTTATTTATATATATATGTTTATTGTCAAAAGTTCTATTTCTTTGGAAAAAACTTTGTTTTTGTGGGTAAATAGACTAATCCATGCTAAATATATTATTCCTTTTAAAACTTTTGACATGAGCCATGAAGTGAGACCATACTCACTGCAAAATTCTCCTCAAATCTTTATTTTTCTCAAACATTGAAATAAGTCATGAAATATGACAATCAACAGAGTTCTCCAAAACTTTATAATCTCTCAAACCATCCTAAAAAAGGTGACCTGCGTTGTTAGGGCGTTACTGTGGAGGCACGGGGCGGTGGTGTGAGTTTTTTGCCTCTAATTAGAAATTGGGCCTAAGGGGTTGTTTTCCGCACCGCTCACCTGATTGATAATGATCAGTTTATATATGATAAAGAGGATGAAATGATGGAGATGTTCAATATTTATCATCTAAAACTAATTACTCTGACCCAATAATTATAACCCAGCTCACTTATATCAAATATTCTCTGTTCCCTTTAAACACTTATATTTGATAGTACAAACATGTTGTTTGCTTTTGTCTTTGATACAGAAAAGACAGTCTTACAGCCTTGACAATGTTTGGATTAGATGTTCTTGTTTGATCAGAACCATGACTTGTTTGTTTTATCTGTAAGACGTCAGAGCTTGTCAAACTCCACCTGCTTCTTGTTTAAATAGCTTGTCATGTCCAGTACAATTCGGAATTGTGCTGGACAATGTATTTGAGACCAAACTAAGTTTCAAAAGACATTAAAAGCCCTTCCCCTTTGCAAAGTTGTTTGTCTGATTTAACACTGTTCTCTTGTTTATCTTGTGTGGTTAATATTAAGGTAACAGGGGTTTAAAATCCCCATCAGTATGGATAAAGCTTGGACCTCCGTCAGTAAAGAATCCATCTGTCTGGGTTCAGGAAGGCAGGATGTTTGATGGATGGATGGATGGATAGATGGATGTTTGATGGATGGATGATGGATGGATAGATGTTTGATGGATGGATAAAGCGTGGACCTCAGTCAGTAAATAATCCATATGTCTGGGTTCAGGAAAGCAGGATGTTTGATGGATGGATGGATGTTTGATGGATGGATGTTTGATGGATGGATGTTTGATGGATGGATGGATAAAGCGTGGACCTCAGTCAGTAAAGAATCCATCTGTCTGGGTTCAGGAAGGCAGGATGTTTGATGGATGGATGGATGGATAGATGGATGTTTGATGGATGGATGATGGATGGATGGATGTTTGATGGATGGATAAAGCGTGGACCTCAGTCAGTAAATAATCCATATGTCTGGGTTCAGGAAAGCAGGATGTTTGATGGATGGATGGATGTTTGATGGATGGATGTTTGATGGATGGATGTTTGATGGATGGATGGATGGATAAAGTGTGGACCTCAGTCAGTAAAGGGGAAGGACCCCACTCACCCAGCACACACACTCTTTGCCCCACTCCCCTCAGGACAGAGGTTAAGGAGCATCAAATGTAGAACCACTAGACAGAGGAACAGCTTCTACCCTGAGGCTGTTAGACTCATGAATAATTAAATAATAAGAATAATCACTGCAAAATATCACATCATGCTGATGCCGATCTGTTTTCTTGTTGCTGTGTGTTCATTTGTGACCATCTGTTCATACAGACTCATGTTCCTGCTGCTGTTTGTAATGATGTTTTTCTATTACATTAGTGATTAGTGTATTTCTAGTTGATGTTTTTCTTAGTTATATCCTAGATGTTATTACTGTTTTTCTCTTACATTTTGTTGTTGGATGTAACTGGGACCATGTGTACATAATCTAGTTTCATCACATGTACCACATGCGGTGCAAATGACAAAGATTATCTGACTCACCAAATACCAAATGACCTCTTGGACTAGCTGAAAACCTGTACATGTAAAAATATGAAAAAGTTAAAAAACAATTCTCAAGTTTATACAGTACACTTATACAGTATTCTGTATTATTCAGTATTCAGTATTCCAACAACAGTATTCTGATACCTACGTAACACTGCAGTCAACGTGATGACGTAACGAGACTGCAACGTGATGACGTAACGACGCAGTTCGTCTGTCTGCTCACTGCTCAGAGGTAAAAAAAAAGAGCAGATTTAGCACAAAAATGACGTTGGAAACATTAAAACCCCTCTACCCTATTAACGCATGTTAAATTACAGCGTTAGTCACGCTGTTATTGTGACGTGACACGTTCACGCTAGTGACGCTAACGCTACGTGCGTTTAATTTTGTCTTCGTCGCGTTAAGACTCTAAATAACCACTAAAAACATCCACAAGTGATGCATATATAGTATCGCTGATTTATATAAATGTCTATAAAAGTTTTCAACAGCGTTGAAAGGTTGTCACGCTTCTGAAGTGAAGTTACGTTACATGCTAACGCTAGCCGCAGCTAGTTTGAGCTGCGTCTTTCTTCACGCACTCAAAACTCATGCACAGATACTTCCTAATTTATCTAAATGTTGATTGAAAGGTTTTCACGCTTCTGAAGTGAAGTTACGTTACATGCTAACGCTAGCCGCAGCTAGTTTGAGCTGTGTCTTTCTTCGCGCACTCAAAACTCATGCACAGATACTTCCTAATTTATGTAAATGTTGATAAAGTTTTCTACAGGCTTCACAGTTTGTGACGCTACGGTTAAAGTCACGTTACACATAAACGCTACTGGATTAGCCGTTAACATTTCCTTCAGATGATGTCATCAAAAGCAACAAATTTTTTTTTTAATTCTTACCTGAATGAAGTCAATACACTCTGACACTCTGTCCACCTACTGCTGCAAAATCTTACTTAAATCGCTCTCCAAAAATAATCTCCGCTCACCTAACACATGCACTCAACACACGACGCCATAACTCTGCACGTGTAAGCTCAAGGGGCTTTAACTTTTAAAGGCTCGGTCACCTGAGGCCCCGCCCTGAGGCCCCGCCCACAACAGGGTCTCCACATCACGAGAGGAGGGGCGTTGGAGTTTCGCGCGGTGTGTATCAGTTGCAATAATCACACACGTCCACACAGGTTCAACAAGCGCATCCGATACACAAACTGACACACACCACACACAGAATCTCGAGGAGGTGCTTCGCCCGACAATTTTATAAATGTAAATAACTTTTTATTAAAACAATTTTAAGTGTTGAAGCACAGTCCAACTCATCCAGGCAGCCATTTAGCCACAAGTTACTCTGATATTAATGAGAAAAAACAATGGCCCTCATGCACGAACCGTTCGTACGCACAGATTTGTTCTTATACTGTTCGTACGAGTGATTTAGGATCATTTGTGGCATTCAACAATGTTTTCGTATCCTACGAATTTTTTCAGATACGAACAAAATTTACGAGTGGTCCGGACCTGTCGTATATTTTAGGAGCGTCAGTCTGCTGTCATCCAGACGGGATTTCTCCACTAATAACTTCATATTTCGTTATTTAGAAAATATTTTGAGTTTAAAAAAGTCACGCACCACAATTGTTTTTGACAATAGGTTATTCTGTTTGAACTAGAATTATAATTTTAAGTTTAATTTGTCTGGTGTGTCGCGCAGGCTTCAGTGAGTCGTGCGCTCCCCTTGGTCATCAAAGCCGCTCCTCATATTAACACCCAGGTACATAAAATCCCCATACACCGCCGCAGAACAAGTACGAATTAAGACTGATTTTCATGCTATTGCTGGACTGCTGTGCGAACACCATCGGAGCAATAGATTATTATATCTGATTCGAAATATAACCTGCAGAATGTGGTTGCGCGATGACCAGGAGGAGCGCGCATGAGAGAAGCTGCTGACCCAACACGTCCTCATGCCTGACTCCAGGACGTGTTGGCTGAGCGCGCGCTGCTCTCCACCGTGCGTCCCTCTCAGCCACACATAAAAAAGAAGTGCCCAAAGTACCGATCTGTTCCGAGCCGAGTGGAACCTGCGCGTGTGTGCCACCCCCACCTCCTCTTCCCCCCTCCTCCGCCTCCATCACCTCGCCCTCAGCTCCGTGCGCCGCGTTGTGCAGGCGATGGAGCCGTGAGCCGCGCGCACTGAAGAACCGAGCTGCTATGGAGGAGAAGCGCGGTGTGGGGGGGGCAGGCGTCTAGACCAGTGAGACCAGCAGACCCACCAGTCTGGACCACTTTCTGCGACACACGTGCACTCTGAGTCCAGGAACAGGGGTTTTTGTTTCCAACATCGCACAGAAAGGATGCGGGGCTTTGTGCTGCAAAACATGTTGGCACGCATCTTGCGCAGCGTGGCATTTATTGACCATCCATCTCAGACTATTCCTTGACCACTCCTGTCTGTGCTGCGGCGATGTTTGAAGCCATTTTCAGATCAAACCATTTATTCTTGATTTCTGATACTGGACGACCCACGGGAGACAAAAGATATGCACTACAATATTAATATGAAGTTAACTGTAGTTTCGAGACATTTTAATGCTTCTGTTCAAAACCACATCCGACACTTGCGGGGGGGTGGGGGGTAGCGGTGCCACTCTTCTGAATAAGTGAAACTATAATGTAACACAGTAAAATTAAAGATATTTGACCATCCGACACTTGCGGGGGGTGGGGGTAGCCGCGCCACTGAGAGCAGAACTCCGAACGCGTGAAGTTCCTCCTTTTACTTCTTGAGTTTGAATGAATGGACACTTCCTGCTGTCAGAAGGCAGGAAACGTGGCCTTATATGGTGTTTTGAGGGGTGGGAATTATGTAAATGACCTCCCGCGTGCACGAGCAGGTGAATAGAACAGGTGGGATTCATCATTATTTACACAGCTCATATACACACGTTTCCTGTGGATAGAAGACTTTGTTGGATCTGACGTGGCATGTTCGTACGAACACTCCGTAC
>JBBPBX010033331.1:0-33326 GCA_038048925.1 Garcialebias charrua
TCAACACAACCTGCTGTTGAGGTTATGGCAGTCACACGTGCACAGGCCGCGGACAAACCTGCTGACAACGCAGTCTCCGTACGACCCGCACTGACTGACCCTGACATCATCCAACTACAGAAGTCGGATCCTGCTATCAACTCCATGATACTGTACCTGATTGATCCAGACAAAAACACTCCGTCTAAAGACGAACTGGATACCGATCCAGACCTTAAAGTCCTTTATCAGCTGCGCAAACAGCTAAAACTAATCAAGGGCATCCTAACTTTCGCTCATGGACCAACGTCCTCACCTGTGTTCGTGGTTCCCCATGACCAAAGGGGGGTGATGTTAGTTCATGCCCATGATCTCCCGTCCGCAGGACACAAAGGAGATAAAGCCACGCTGACGGCATTAAAACAAATTGCCTATTGGCCTGGAATGAAAAAGGATGTCAAGGACTACATTGAAGGGTGCGTGGTCTGTGGCCAGTTTCAGCCAACCAGACCACTTCACAGAGCACCACTGCAAAGCAGAGGCATTGCATTCCCATGGTCTGACCTCCAGATCGACTGGGTTGGACCACTCACTAAGAGCTCTAGAGGAAATAAATATTTTCTCACGGTAACCTGTGCATTTACCAAATGGGTAGAATGCCTACCAGCTCCTAACGACACAGCACAAACAACTGCTATGTTGTTAATGAATCATATATTCTCAAGGTTTGGACTTCCCCTTCGGGTGAACTCAGACCAAGGTACACACTTCACAGGTGAAGTGATGAAAGAACTGTGGAAGACGCTAGGCGTCAAGGCCAACTTTCATGTCGGCTACCACCCACAGGCTTCAGGCCAAGTCGAGAGAGCAAACAGAACTGTGGTGAGTATTTTGAAGAAATACGTGGCTGCAAATCACAAGGACTGGGATGTGAAACTCCCTCTGGTCCTCATGGCCATAAGAGCCACTCCACACACATCAACTGGCATCTCTCCCTTCGAGATGATGACTGGTCGACAAATGACTCTCCCTCTACACCTGTTGTACCAACCAGGCGACGCCGTCATGGCGACAGCCTACACTACACAACAATACATGAAAGATTTGAATGTACACCTCAGAAACACTTTTGCTTTCGCCCAGAAAAACCTGGAAAGATCCGCTGAAGGACGTAAGGCGTACTATGACCAGAAGGCCTCTCACAATGAACTCCAAGTGGGAGACAGAGTCTGGTACTATACGTTCGCCCCAGCAACCGGGAAAGGAGGGTCCGAGACCGGAACTCTCGCCCGCAAACTAATGCCCAGGTGGACTGGACCTCATCTGATAACAGACAAAGTGTCCTCAGTCGTCTACGAAATCAAAATCAGCAAAGGCCGCAAAGAGCCAATTGCTAAATGGGTACATCGAAATCAGATCAAACCTTACAAGGCGTTCAATGACTCCACAAAAGACAAAGATCTCACAAACTCACCGACTTCATGGGATAATAAGGTCGTCCAAACACAAGTTAGTAAATAAACTAATCAGGTTTAAACTACCGTATTTCCCACCCTATAAGTCGCATTGTCCAATTTGAACTTAGAAACGCTAAGCCTAAAACCCACAACAAAAAACTAACCTTAACAACCGTTTAAATCCACGAGATTTAATTTGACCTCGGTCATAAAGTTGAGACCTGTTTTTCTTGTGTGTTGCACTTTGGAATCTGACGACAGGAGTGTGTCGAAGCAGTGAAACGTTGTTTCCTTGTTGTTTAGTCATTACTGTTGTCATTAGTTGAGATATTGTTTGGTTCTGAACACTCCCAGCCAAAAAGGTTTTGTATTAACATTGGTTAATGAATGATATGGATTTAACTATGCCAACATGCAGTTCGTTTTGTTAAATCTCAATCGTCGAAGAGTCAATGTAGTTTAAAGCTACTCAAGGTACCATAAACTACACTGGTCTCACAATTTCTAAATTGAACCGATTCGATCGTTTCTATTCTAGATTATCTATTCATTTTGATGAGTCTCGCCATAGACTTCAAAATTTATTAGGAATACCAAATCCTACGTCGTTCGTCTAAAAGACAACAGACATTTAGATCAAACTATATTTCATTTTTCTATTTTAGTTTAACCTAAACTAAGTAATGAATGGAGGAATAGTTTGGAATTAGAGGCCTTCGTTACAGAAGCCCTCCAAAATTTTATAGGTACAAATCCCTATATCTAATTTTACAGAATTGATCCACCCCTTAATTGGTAATTGTAGCTGATCTAAACCATGATAGCTTACATACCAGGTGCATATAGGTAGGGCCTAATGTAAAATCCCAATCATAAGCCCACCTAAAAAACCACATAATTGCATGACACATAGAACCAGAGTGGCACTGACTGGAAACCAACCAGCCAACAACCTTCGATGTGGGGACCTGCAGCTCCAACGCTTGGTCTTCAACCTCCATCCAAGGGTCGCCTCCTCTGCGTCAATCGAGGGATCCCCTCTACATGCTGATTATGAAAACAATTGTTGCTGATCAATCAACAAAACTAACCGTTGTGGAATTACTGCTGTGGAATTACTGTGGACGCTGTGGATTATAAGACTTTGCTTTCCAAGGGATCACAGACTTTGTTTTCCAAGAGTTAACAGACTTTGTTTTCCAAAGGATTAAAAGCTTTTCGCAATGGGATTACCTCCGAACAGTATGGAATTTCCAAAAACTTTATGGGATTATAATTTTTGATTTTTCTTTTCCACTTACTGGATTGCTTCAAGATCAAAGACAGTTCAAGGTTTCCTTTCGTGTTGGACCCCATCCCCAAGGACTGGCGATGGCTTCCAAAAGGGGGGAGATGTAGTGGACCTACCCAGGGTCAAACTAAGGTTTTTGAACTGTCCAGTGATGACCTTTACTGACCTCTCAGTAAAGCAAGACATTTACCACAAAATCATTCCATTAGTTGTAATCTGAGAATATAGTCATCAAAAGAGACTATTTCTATCTTTGATTTTATTCTAATGTAATCAAAAGGATAACTTTTGTCATTTTCATGATATATGTTATATGCTGTTATTCTTTAAATGTGAAACATCAATGTGTCATTTCTGCAAGTGAAAAGGTGTCAAAGTTCAGCTAAAATGTCAAACTGACTTACACTGAAATTGTTTTTGTCGAGTTTAAGCTAAAACTCTCATCTAGCGTCTGAAAGTCTCTCACTCAGATACTTTTCCTAAACAATTTCCTTCTCTGCGCTGAATTTCACCTTGAATAGTGATAACAAGTGGACCAATGAAAAAGAGACAAGTTTCTCTCCTCTCTAATTCTCTTTTAAGTTCTAACTTTTGCGGAAACGCTTCAGAGTTTGGGGGAACTTCAAAGAGATGTGAACCTTTCCCAAAGAGCTGGGGTACGTTTGGTCAAGAGCTAACGACCTTCGTCTTCAGCTAAGGACTGATAACAGGCTGTTATGAGTCCACTTCGAATGAGCGTAAGCTCAAACTTTGTTATTCCTTCCTGGAATAAATTATCTTGAGCCAAAAAGCCACGACTGCCACGGCTTCTGCCGACGAAAGCGAGTATCACCGACACCGACAAGGTAAACACGTGTGGAGTCCAGCTTGGACTTGCGGGACCGACGACTCGTCAGTCCAAAGCTGATCACAGCTCTTTACCAGAACCGAGGCGGACGTCTTAAGGTAAAGGAGCCGCTGTTTGCTTGCTGGAGGTGTGATGATATCTTAGCTGGACGCGTACGGAAGAGTGTCATCTGGTTTCATAAATGCAAGATAAACTTCCTCTCTTAACCTCCCAATTCTTCTTAAATCTTTCCTCCTCTCTTTTCCCTCAATTCTAAGCTGGAAACTATTTTAAGCTAAAGAGCCCACAGACTAAATATGTTAACATCCAGTATTGAAGTCTGTTGTGTTGAATTTAAGTGTGCTGACGTATTAAATTGAAAGAAAGTGAAATCATGTCAATCAAGTGTAATGGTGTTGATTTTAGTTGATTTATTTTAAATAAATGGTAGTGTCGCCTGGCATACCAAACTAAGTCAATGTCCATTGTCACTCTATAGCTCTGTTTATTTATCCATCATAAAGATCACAGAAATATTGGGTAAACTGAAAAAGAAAAGAATCCGTGAAATTACTATTCAATCTGAATAAGTAAATGAATTAAGGTAAAGAGGTCAGTATTAAAACTGACCCTTCCCTAATACTACACAGTAAATCTTTAATGAAACTGTCAGAAAGTAATTGACTCTCAAGACCTCTCAAGACTGTGTGAATGAGATATATCTCATTCACGAGGTCTTCCTTCAGCCTCTTGTTTAAGCAGCTACAAAAACAGTATGTTGCTGAAATACGTATTTAAAGTAAATTAGTATTTCAGCCTGGCTGCGGTTATTGTTCTGCTGGCTAGTGAGCGCATGTGTGTTAATGCGACGCAAACATCGAGAGGATGCGGGGCCTTGTCTCTTTGAAAAACCATCCAGGAACTAAGCCAAAAAAATAAAAAATAACTCGTAGCATACATTATATGGCTTATTTAAACGCTAGAATAACCTAACCTGCAGTGTTTTACTTGCCTCAAATTATCTGCCTCAGCAGCATAAACACCCGTTTTAGCTCGTTGTTAGCTTAGCTTTTAGCAACAGCAGGTTTTGTTCATTCATGTGAACAGAGCTAACAGCTAGCAAATAAAGAAAACAGAACCGATTACCTTCAACTTCCAACTGAATGTCCAGTCGTCGTCCAGAGTCAGACCAGTCGACGTCTAATAAAAAGCAAGTTTTACGAGCGCTGAGTCCAACACAACAACAGCTTCTTGTCCCAGCATGAACAGGATATAGCTACATTTGAACGAAGCGCGCGAAGCGTTGATTGGTTGGATATGATGACATGCTACTTCCCTCGATAAACAAGAGTGGCGTTGATTGGTTAGGACAAAGTTCACATGCAACCTGATAAGCAAGAGTGGCGTTGATTGGTTGGGACGTACATGATCACGTTCTACCCCCAATCCAATCATAACGCATGAAGACCACAAATAGAAAAAGGGCAGAAAGCAAACAACTTCACGTTTCACGTACGCCTGGAGTAACGCAGAATAAAATTGAATAATGATAATAATAATGATGATAATAATAATACCCTGATGCATGCTCAATAATAATAATAACAATATACTATATATATATATATATATATATATATATATATATATATATATATATATATATATATATATATATATATATATATATATATATACACAATATAAAAAAACAGCTCGAGCTGTTTCAAAAAACTGACAAAACGTTTAAAACAGAAAAATAAACCAGTGTGAAAATACTTTGTGTAGAAACTGGCAGATGGCAAAGGGAACGTTTGTTGAACGTTCTAAGAACGTTAGGTTAGAACGTTATATCTAGGTTTGTTCAAACGTTAGTCAAAACCTTCAAAGAACGTTCTAAGAACGTTAGGTTAGAACGTTATATCTAGGTTTGTTCAAACGTTAGTCAAAACCTTCAAAGAACGTTCTAAGAACGTTAGGTTAGAACGTTATATCTAGGTTTGTTCAAACGTTAGTCAAAACCTTCAAAGAACGTTCTAAGAACGTTGTGATCTAACAGAACCATGTAAGAACCATACCAGAACGTTAGTTAACGTTCTCTGTTACTTGGGAGGAAGATCCCTTTAGGATTGAAACGTTGCAACTGGCAGCTTGCTCAGAACTTTTTGTACATATGTAAATAGTTATTGTTTTTGATTAAACCAGTTACAGTTTCCAACGCCTTTTTGTTAATTATTCAATTTTTTTCTGAGCCTCACGACTAATCCTGTGGCTCCACCTGAAACAACATTCCGGTCTTGGGACCACTACCCATGGACCGACACCTTTACCAAGGGGGAGACCACCGCATGCGACCACCTCACGGAGATGTATGGGAAACCCCCTCACATCAAGATTACTCCAGGGGGCCTCGATGGAGACAGGAATATGGAGCGGACCACTATGATGGAGAGGTCAGACCTGACCCTTGGCCCTCACTCCCTAGGAGACCTACATATGCAGAGGTGGCCAACAAGGACTACTGGGGTAGGTGGCCGCAGCACACCTATGAAAGGGCAGCACGTGAAGGGGTCCCAGCATGGGGAGGAACGGAGAACGACGAACTCACTCCCCAGTGGGGACATCTAAGTCCAAGGCGACCTACTCGAGATTGAGCCTTGGACCATCACTCCCCTGACTACAGAAGGAAGAGGAGGTGGGGGGAGCCTGAAACCCAACAACAACATCGAGCCCCCAGCCCCCCGAACAGAGGTGGGCCCAAAAAAACCAAAGGAAAAGGGAAACAACAGGCCAATCGTGACCCAGCTCCTGGTGATCCGGCCTTTTCCTCTCGGGTGAGACTTCTCTTCAAACTTATAAAGGCAATCCATCACCTGAAGAATGTCACTTCGGGTGTGCCGCCGTCACTTATGAAATTGAAGGTCCATTTGGGGGAAATTATAAAAACAACCATGACCGGTCCACAGACGGAAGAATGGATCTGGGCCAATGCAGAAAATTGGCTTTACACCACGCAAGTGATTCTCCGGGACCATTACGAAGATCTGGTCCACCAAATTAAGGCAGATCTGACGGGGGTACTGGAAAGGGACATTTGGACCCCCTTTGAGATAGCAGTAAAATGGGCTAAAAAGAACTTGGGCCGTCGACTGCTTCAGACTACACTGAATCAAGTAGAAAATCTACTCCTACAGGGGCTCTCTGGAGAGCCCTCAGGGGACCCTGAAGAGTCCGCCGGACCCCTAAACCACCCCCCTGAGATCCGGGAAGCCCTTCTACCCCGGCAACAGAATACTGTTAATCCACCTTCAGAAATGGGTGGGCAACTATCGAGAGGTCCCTCACCCAGGGCTGGTTGCTCTAAGGACTTCCCCGTCCCGCCTCCACCACTGAGAAAAGGTCCTCTGGACACTAAAAAGGGCGTAGAAAAACCAGCAACGGTGACACTACCTCCCAAGTCCAGTGGTCCTTCATCAACTGCCACAGGGGGAGAGAACTTGGCACCACAACCCCAACGCCCACCGAGTCGACACCAGAACACCACAAGACCAACTACTTCAACGACCACTGGCCGAAAATTGTGGGTCTCCACTGCCACCCAAGTGACACCCCATCAGGAGAAGACGATCGCTTTGGCACCGGACCCTTCTCCGGACCCACAAGGAACGGAGATCACAGATGAGATCATGAACCTTCCATTGGTTATCACACCAAGGGATCCACCCGTGACCACAGATCTCCTTGGGGAACTTCCGGAAAACACAGACGACAGCAGGTCCAGCACTGAGTTCTTGGACTTAGTATATGCGGCCTACCATGAGGACCAGAGGGCAGGGGCCGGACCGGCCACTCCAGGACTGAAGGAGATGCTGCTGATCTCTCCAAGAAGGTTGAGGTCTACTGTAGTGGGGGGAGCAACCCACTCAGAGCCTACTTCAGAAACTTTTACTTCCAATAGAGGGAAACCATTAGTGGGAGTTTCAAAGGTCAATAAAAAGGTAAATTAATAGCCCCCTGGAGTCAAAAGGTATGCAAGGGGGCAAGCAATGTGATTAATTTATCAAAAAAATTTAAGTTATCAGAGGCTCAGTCAGCTCTGTTAAATAAGGGACTTTCCTTTGTGCCAACAATAGAGAGGGGCAACTACAATAAACTTGAGACCAGATACAATGTTCAACTTTATCACAGACGATTGAAACTGGCATGTTTCTTTAAAGGTAAACCCTTCACGGGTTCAAAACCATTTATCAAGACATCAGATTGGACACCGGCTGTTAGTAGCACTCATCCCAGGGTCCCTAGAATAGTTAATACGGATTTACGTTTCATAGATCATGTTTTTACACCAGAGGTGGGGCACCTGAACCTCACTTCTGAGGAACAGATGGCCCTAAAGGAATTAATAGATAATCAAAATATTATTATCAAACCAGCCGATAAAGGGAGTGCGGTGGTTGTTATGGACAAAGAACAATATATTGGGGAAGCTGAACGACAGCTTAACAATGAAAACTATTATAGACAGTTAGATTACCCCATTTTTCCAGACACCATCCCCCTGGTAGAGGGTATTGTTAATGATTTATTTCACGACAACTTCATTGATAACAAACAAAAAATGTATCTCCTAGGAACAAATGAACCCAGACCCAGACTCTTTTATATCCTACCAAAGATTCATAAAGAAAGGGAAAAATGGTGTTCATTACATCAAGTTCCTCCTGGGAGACCCATAGTATCGGACTGCAGCAGTGAAACCTATTACACGGCTGAATTTATTGATTATTTTTTAAACCCCTTATCCACTAAACATGCTAGCTATGTCAAGGACACCTATGATTTTATAGATAAAATTAAGAATTTGACACTGCCCGAGGGAGTTTTACTTTTCACTATGGATGTGGACAGTTTATATTCAAATATAGATTCTTCAGAGGGCCTACAGGTCATCAGTGAGACCTTTAAACAGAATCCTGATGTTAAGCGACCTACTAAAGAAATACTGAGATTATTGGAGTTGAATCTGACTAAAAATGATTTTGAGTTCAATGGGAGGTATTATTTACAGATTAGAGGTACAGCTATGGGCAAAAAATTTGCTCCAGCTTATGCTAATTTATATATGGCTCACTGGGAGAAGATGGCCTTAGAAAAATGTAGCAAAAAACCCTTATATTATTTCAGGTTTTTGGATGACATCTGGGGCGTGTGGCCACACTCCTCAGAGGACTTTGAAGTGTTCTTAAACACTTTAAATACACACAATTCATCCATTAAGTTGAAATCAGTAAAAAGTTTTGAGTCTGTAGACTTCCTGGATACGACTACTTTCAAGGGTAGTCAGTTCCCAGTAACACATAATCTTGACATAAAAGTCTTTTTTAAACCTACAGATACTCATTGCTTATTATTTAAATCAAGTTTCCATCCAAAACATACCTTTGGTGGGATAGTCAAGTCCCAATTACTCAGATTTAAAAGAATCTGCACACAACATACTGATTTCATCCAGGCCACCAAAATCCTTTTCTCTGTTTTGACCACCAGAGGTTAATTCTCGATCCTTTCTAAGGAGATGTTTGAAAACCTTTGAGCAACAAAAATCGGTTTCAAACAACTTTTTAATTCCCCTAGTACTTACATTCTCAGATTCAACAACCCAAATAGCAGGTCGCATTAAAAACAATTTTAGTAAACTTCAAACAGACTGTACATTTATATCCAAACATAGAATGATAACAGCATATCGGAGAAATAAAAATTTGAAAGACTTTCTGGTGCATGCCAGATTAGACCCTGTAAAAAGGCCCAACAAAAGATATTTTAAACAACAAAAATTGATTCAAAATAGGTTTGATAGGACAGTTTTTAAAACTGAACCTACAGGTCATCTCCTTTCAAAAAATTGTATCTTTCTTTTGACATGCATATTACTAATAATTTGTATAAGAAAGGTAGGTAATACAGTCTAATGTGTTGATGGCTGTGCAGTTCTTGGCAAAGTGAAAGAAAATATAAATTAATGGCAGTGATGGACCCCCCACCCCCCTCCCTTTCCCACCCTGGACAGCTGCAAAAAACAGAAGCAGCAAGCTCCATAAGAAATTAAAAATAAGTCTCCTGTCTAACTTTTAAACTAGTGCTCCAGTATCATAAGAGGGAAAAAAAATGTATAAGCACCTCATGCAAGGCCAAAAATGTACACATAGATGTGTGATCACGCACACACATATAAACAAAGTTAAATTAATCCTAATCCTAAATTAAATCTTCAATCAGTCCAAGACCAATTCAAGATTCAATTCAAGATAGTCAACAGGTAAACAAGAAGAGGAAAAATGTTAATAGTTCAAAATAATATATTGAAAACATTATATATTTCACCCATTTTTATACATGAATAGGCCTACTTCAATTATTTATGTGCCTAAATACAAAACCAAAAAGCCCCACTAAAAAAAAAAGTCTCAGATAATCAGAGTATGGGCAGAGTCCCGCTCATCTGTTCGTCACCTCATGTAAACAAAAGTTTAGTGTAAACATAAACAAACCAGTGCGGGAACAGCGTTGCTCATCAGTCAAAAGAAAAGTTAAATATTACTGTACTTGCGCTGTGAAGCCTGAGGTAATTCCTGTCTAACTTTTAAACTAGGGCTCCATTATCATAAAAGGGGGGAAAAAATGTTTTTTAAAAAAATATATAAGCACCTCACAAACTAGTTTAAGGTATGCAAGGCCAAAAAATGTATACACATAAATGTGTACCGGTAATCACACACACAGACACAAACAAAGTTAAATTAATCCTAATCTCAAATTAAATCCTCAATCAATCCAGGACTAACCCAAGACTCAGCTCAAAATAGTCAACAGGTAAATGAGAAGAGAAAAAATGTTAATAGTTCAAAATAATATATTGAAAACATTATATATTTCACCCATTTTTATACATGAATACTTCAATTATTTATGTGCCTAAATACAAAACCAAAAAAGCCGCAATAAAAACTAAAAAGTCTCAGATAATGAGAGTATGGGCAGAGTCCTGCTCATCTGTTCTTCACCTCATGTAAAGAAAAGTTTAGTGTAAACATAGACAAAGCCAGTGCAGGAACAGCGCGTTGCTCATCAGTCAAAGAAAAGTTAAATGTTACTTGCGCTGTGAAGCCTGATGTAAGGTGTCAATGAACTTCTGCGCCTCCTCCACAGAGCCCAGCCACTTTCTGTGTCCATCAGGTAAAGTCACGCGGAGTCGAGCAGGAAAAAGCAGAGCAGGTTTCAAACCCAGAGAGTACAGCGCAGCCATCACGTCCTTATATTCCACGCGCTGGTTAAGGACTTCTGGGGTGTAATCCTCCACGATCCGCACCGGTTTCCCCTGGTATTCAAGTTTACCTCTGCGTCGAGCCTCCCGGATCATGAGCTCCTTCACCTGGACCCGGTGCACTCGCAGGATAACCGGGCGCGGCCGCTGGTCCGAGGCGGGTTTCGGGGCGAGGGTTCGATGGGCCCGGTCCAGTTCGGGTGGAGAAGGAAGCGTGTCACGCCCGTAGATGTCACACAGCAGGTTGGAGAAGAAGTCTGTGGGACGTCCGCTCTCAATAGACTCCGGTAAACCCAGAACACGAATATTCTGCCGTCTGCTTCGACTTTCTAAATCCGCTAATTTAGATTTTAGTCTGGCGTTTTCCTCCTGAAGAGTTGAGCAGGTGTTTTCCACCTCCGACATGCGCTGGCTCAGGTCGTTAGTGACAAGTTCCAGTGATGACACACGCTGGCCGTGTTCCTCCACCGCGAGCCGAGTTTGGTCCAGTTTGATATCCAGCTGATTGAAAGTTTGTTTGAACTCAGCTGACAGAGCCGCGCGGTGCTCCTCGAGCAGCGAGGTAATTGCCTCGAGGGTTACCAGGCCAGCGTCATCCTTCTCAGCGTCCTTCTTCGATCTTGTCGTCTTTTGAGACATTTTTAATTTAAAATCTTTAAAAGAGATGTTTGATGGAAGTTGTGTGCGTGATAATAGGCAAAAAAAGTAAAATGTAGAGGGTTTGGTGGTGCTAAAAAATAAGTTTTACCCGGAGCACTGGCAAGTGCGACTCACTCCATCTCACGACCACACCCCAATCACAAGCTGCCTTTTTAAATGAAACAAATTCAAGATTAAATTACTGTAAATGTTACAGAAAAGTAACTCGTAGTTTAAAAGTACAGCACGATACCTTTCTTTCTTATCTCCGTTAGTAGTGGCGATTCCTCCCATGTTTGGCAAATTGGCGCATGCGCATTCAGAGTACGTTTCGACACGCCCTCGACGTGCTGACGTACATTACGTAAACCAGGGGTGTTCACTTTTTTCCTCTTCTTGTTTACCTGTTGCCTATCTTGAATTGAATCTTGAATTGGTCTTGGACTGATTGAAGATTTAATTTAGGATTAGGATTAATTTAACTTTGTTTATATGTGTGTGCGTGATCACACATCTATGTGTACATTTTTGGCCTTGCATGAGGTGCTTATACATTTTTTTTCCCTCTTATGATACTGGAGCACTAGTTTAAAAGTTAGACAGGAGACTTATTTTTAATTTCTATGGAGCTTGCTGCTTCTGTCTGTTGCAGCTGTCCAGGGTGGGAAAGGGAGGGGGTGGGGGGTCCATCACTGCCATTAATTTATATTTTCTTTCACTTTGCCAAGAACTGCACAGCCATCAACACATTAGACTGTATTACCTACCTTTCTTATACAAATTATTAGTAATATGAGTGGTCAGTTGGTGTTGTCAAGCTGGAACGTCAAAGGTTTGAACCACCCCGTCAAGAGAAGGAAGGTGCTTTCTCATTTAAAACAGTTAAATACAGGCATTGCTTTCCTGCAGGAGACTCACATTAGAAGTGACGATAGCAAACGATTACTGCAAACATGGCACGGGCAGAGTTTCCATTCCTCCTTTCGAGCAAAGGCTCGGGGCGTCTCGATCCTCATCAGTCAAGACATTTCATTTGAACCTTTTCAAGTTAACTCAGATAAATATGGTCGTTTTGTGATTGTTTCCGGTAAATTGTACAACACACCAGTAGTGCTAGTTAACGTTTATGCCCCAAATACGGATGATGTTGGTTTCTTTGAGAAATTATTTTCACTGCTCCCGGACCTAAACACATACTCATTGATACTCAGTGGTGACTTGAATTGCTGGTTGGACCCAGTTTTGGACAGATCCTCTACAAACCCTGCCACAGCCAGCAGGTCGTCCCACACTATTCGTGCCTTTCTATCTAAGTATGGCCTGTGCGATGTATGGCGTTTTTTACACCCAGCTGAGAGAGAATATTCTTTTTTTTCTCATGTTCATCACTCATACTCGAGGATCGATTACTTTTTCATGGACAACAAACTTCTTCCCTCTGTCCGTGGCTGTGACTACCACAGTATTGTCATCTCAGACCATGCACCTGTCACTCTGTCTCTGTCCCTCCCTGACATTCCTATAAGGAGTAGACAGTGGAGATTCAATTCAACGTTACTGTCAAACAATGATTTTGTTACATTTATAGAAAAAGAAATAACCTTCTTTCTATCCATAAACAGAACTCCTGGGATCCCACTGTCAACCGTTTGGGATACCCTTAAGGCCTATCTTAGGGGACAAATCATTTCATATACCGCCCGGCTGAGGCAAAAATCTCAAAAAGAAAGAACTGATTTAGCCCAGCAGATAAAAGAAATTGATCAACAATATGCTCAAAACAAATGCCCTAATCTGTACAAAAAAAAGTAGAACTCAAAACTAAGTTTGATTTATTGTCTACATACTCAATAGAACAATCACTTTTGAAAAGTAAATCATCATTTTACATACATGGAGAAAAGTCAGGAAAACTACTGGCAAATCAGTTGAAGGGTGCCATGGCTAAACAAATCATCCCTAAGATCCAATTAAAGAACGGCACCATAACTCTAGATCATTTACAAATTAACAGAGCATTTAAGGACTTTTATTCCCATTTATATACTTCAGAATCCCAAACCAACAAGAATTTATCTTCTCAGTTTTTCGAAAAGACCAATATGCCAAAACTCACACCCAACCTGAAAGATGCACTGGAGATCCCAATATCCCTGACAGAAATTGTGTCAGCTGTATCGGTAATGCAGTCTGGCAAATGTCCGGGTCCTGACGGCTTCCCTGCTGAATTTTTAAAGAAATTTTCTCCATCACTTTCCCCACTCCTACACTCGGTTCTCTTAGAGTCGTTTGACCAAGGATCCCTTCCAAAATCTTTCTTAGAGGCCTGCATTACCCTCATTGCAAAGAAAGGAAAAGACCCAACTCATTGTTCCTCTTATCGACCAATCTCCCTTTTAAATACAGATGCCAAAATTTTAGCCAAAGTTCTTGCTCAAAGGTTGGAAAAGATCCTTCCTTTCATCATATCAAAAGACCAGACTGGATTCATTAAAGGCAGGCACTCCTTTTTTAATATCAGACGCCTTTTGGACATTATTTATTCTCCTTCGGATACTGTTCCTGAGTGTGTTATTTCCCTTGATGCGGAGAAAGCATTTGATCGGGTTGAATGGGACTACTTGTTTAATGTTCTTGACAAATTTGGTTTTGGCCCCAATTTCATTACATGGGTGCAATTAATTTATTCACATCCCACCGCAACCATTCGTACCAACTCTCAGATATCGAAACCATTCAGTCTACATCGAGGAACTCGCCAGGGATGCCCACTGAGCCCTTTGCTCTTTGACCTGGCAATTGAACCTCTTGCCACTGCTTTGCGGTCCTGTGACACAATTTCAGGAATCTGGAGAGGCGATATGGAGCACAAGGTCTCCCTTTATGCTGATGACCTTTTACTTTTCATTTCTCATCCGACTGACACGTTGCCTTCCGTTTTATCATTACTTGAGGAATTTGGAATAAATTCTGGTTACAAATTAAACCTGAGTAAAAGTGTAATTTTCCCTGTTAATACCCTGGCGCAGACTCTTGACTTTAGTAAATGGCCTTTTAAAATTGAGAAGATAAAATTCTCTTACCTGGGTGTTACAGTTACGAGGAGGTATAAAGATTTATATCAAGAAAATTTTGTCTCTCTGTTGAATCAGACAAAGCAGGCATTATCCCGATGGTCACCGCTTTCCACTTCCCTCATAGGCCGTATTAACTCAGTCAAGATGGTCACTTTACCTAAGTTTTTATATCTCTTTCAAAATATTCCTGTTTTTATCCCTGGTTCATTCTTTGTTCAGTTAGATTCCATCATTTCATCATATCTGTGGCAAGGAAAACGTCCACGCTTAAATAAGACACATCTCCAAAAAACTAAGGCCGCAGGCGGTCTTGCCCTTCCAAATTTCCGCTTTTATTATTGGGCAGCAAACTTGCACTGTCTAGCTTTCTGGTCATTCTATTACAACAGGCCTGACAGCCCTGACTGGGTAGAGATGGAGTCACAGTGTTCTGGGAAATGGTCCACCGTGGCTTACTTGGGATCCTCATTCCCGCTTCCACCACTTACAACTGTTATAAATCCAGTTATAAAACACTCACTAAAAATCTGGGCACAATTTCGTAAATGTTTCAATTTCTCTAGTTTCTCTCTCTATAGCCCTATCATGTCTAACCAACTTTTCAAACCCTCATCTCAGGACTCTGTTTTTAAAGAATGGCAAAGAAGGGGTATAGTACGCTTCAATGACTTGTTTCTCAATAACACTTTAGCTTCATTTCAACAACTATGTGAAAAATTTAGTCTTCCCCAGTCCAATTTTTTTAGGTATCTCCAAATACGGCACTTTATTACTCTTCATTTGTCCAGCCTCTCCATTTCAACTGATAGCAGTATTGTTGACACTATTCTTTCTCTAGACCCAAATAAAAAACATTCCATTTCATTCATTTACAGTAAACTATTGGATTTGAAGCGTGCTTCCTCAGATAAAATCAAAGCTGCTTGGGAAGAGGATCTTGGCTCCTCTATTTCAGAGGACTCTTGGACCTCCATACTCAGACTGGTGAGCTCCAGTTCTCTCTGTGCTAGACATTGTCTAATACAATTTAAAGTGGTGCACAGAGCTCACATCTCTAAACTGAAATTGTCCTCTATGTATCCTGATGTCAGCCCATACTGTGTGAGATGCAAACATGCTGAAGCCTCTCTCTCCCATATGTTTTGGTTTTGCCCATCTCTGAACAAATATTGGCGGGAAATCTTTCAGACTTTATCACGTGTACTAGATACACGTCTGAATCCTGACCCACTGATTGCTCTGTTTGGTCTTGTAGAGGGCATGACAAACCTAAATAAAAACCAACAACACGTAATATCGTTCACCTCTCTCCTGGCCAGACGAGCTATTTTGCTAAGGTGGAAAGAACCGTCTCCACCCACTCACGCTCAGTGGTTGGCTGACATCATGTCCTGTTTAAAGCTGGAGAAAATCAGATTCACACTCCAACAGAAAGAGGGTAAATTTGAGAATGTTTGGGGACCTTTCCTGAATTTATTCCAGTCTCTTTGACAACACAACTCATTCAGGTTAATGCAGTCTCTTGGCTATTTTACCTTTTATTTATTATTTCCCTTTCCTTTTGGCAGTGATTGGGTAGGGATTATTATTTTTTATTTTATTTTTTTTTTCCCTTTGGTGTGGATTATAATGTACATGTTGCAACTCAGATTGACTAAGTTTAATAATGTCTTCACCAATGGTTACATGCAAATGTTTCATTATCATCTTTGCTGTTTAATGATATTCTGGTTTTTTTTGTTGGAGGAAAAAAATGAAAAATTCAATAAAAAGATCTTGAATTTGAATAAATAAATGACCAAGTATAATAAAAATAATAATAATAATAAAAAAAATTCCCCCAGGGGGGTGATACATGGACCCCGGTCGGTTTGTCTGGTGCCAACGCTCCATTAAAGCAGAGGACCAGTAAACTGGACCATCCCAAGGATCGGATTGGAGTTAGGAGATCTGCTCGTTTACATAACTCGCAGCCTCACGACAGAACTCCAGTGTTGGAGGAGCGCGAGAAGTGAGAAGTTATGTTTTTATTGGCTGGTCATTGTCCGGGTCACTTTGTGTTTTTAGTGTTTTTATAAATGCTGATAGAGAAGCAAGGGGACTATAGTTTTTTTTTTAGATATTACTTTGTCTAACATCAGTCTGTCAAGAGACAGTGACAGAGTGAAGAAACATGTTTAAAAAAATTGTTAGAAAAGTTACAGACTGCACTACAAAACTACATACTGAACCTTTAACAGAAACTTTCATATATAATAAGTTAACACTATTTATCTGAAGAGACTACTTTGAGTTTAAAATCAGAACAAGCGCTCAATACAAAAACCTAAATCATGACATCAACAAAAATCATGTCCTGGACGACTGAGAATCTTCACCAGCATACTTTGAGTTTAACTCCATAATGTTATAAAAGAGCTACAGTAGTTAGGCAGAGTTCTTTCAGGATGAAATAATTTGAACTTTATTTGAATTTTAATGCTATGAACATTTTATTTTTGTTAAAGTGAGACTAAACCCAGGTTGAGACGGTAACTCCTCCTTCCAAAATCTCCCTGAAAATGGGCGTGTCGAGAGACAAGGAGGGGTGGAGGTAGAGTTGTGCTTTTGTTCACGCCTCCACCTGCAACAACCTAAAACAAATTAAACCTCTAGCCAACAACATACACCAAGCAACAACAAAGAATAAACATGTAGATGTATTTATCTATTCCACCCATTCCATCCAAAACCAAAGGCCTAAAAAAATGAAAATGAAAAGAAAAATAAAACCGCTTGTCAGGAGTGAAATGCAGCACTTCCATATAAGGTATGCACTTCTCATCTCTGCAGGGGATTGGCTCTGCTTGAACCACCTGTGTGACATCACACATGAGCAGACATGTCACACATGAGCGTTTGCACAAATAAGAAAATTAAGGTGTAATCCACCAGTTCAACCCATAGAACTACCGTAAACACATTTTTAGACCAAATATTGCCAAATATTGCCAATTTACACAGATATGCACAATTATGTGAGAATAAACACAGCCATAGTGCTAGATAACATTTTAAACACATTCTAGGGAGTTTATCAGCTAAAAAAAGTTAATTTTGGGTTTAGTCGCACTTTAAATTTACTATGAATTTCTCACAGGGCTGTTTTCAAACAGTATACTGTATAAATATCAAACTTATTAACTTCAACATGTTATGAGTTTTCTTTTTGTAGGGGTACACTTTCACAAGAGAGCTTTATGTTTGAAAACCTCATGGAAACACATTTCCACATGTCCAGTGTGTGATGCTGCAGCCATGTTACTGAGCTCCCACTGATGGGCTAACCTGCTGCAGAATAATAAACAAAATTATTATTCTTATTATAAAAAAGAGCAACTTATACAATCCAGTCCAGGTTAGCAGCAGGTACAGTATAAAATCAGAAACTGTTCTTGAAGAGGGAAATTATCACATTTGCTTCTCAGGCAGTATGTGTGTGTGTTCTGGACAGACAGTGTCTCCTGCAGTGGACAACACGTTTGCTGGGTGTGGAAGAAGCTTGAACACAAATATGAGAATGCAAGATCTGACAGCAAAGGATAAGTGTTGTGATGGTTCCACCACCAGCAGCAGGGCCCTCAGACAGAACGGCTGGTGGAATGTCCTGGTACATCTGCAACCCTCTCTCCATTTGTTTCTTCGTGGACATGGAGCTGTGACATTACGTTCTGTGCTTCTTCTTCAGCAAAAAGCTCCTCCAGTAGAGACTTTCTGGACAGACAGCAGGGAGGTGGTTCCTAAACAAACAACAGGTTCATCAGTATTATCAGTAAAAAGGGATTATTAAATCATTATTAAGATTGAGAATCTATATAATTTCAGTTATCATACACTTACACTCTCCTCCTCATCCTCCACTCCCTCATTCTCAGGCCTTTCCTCAGACTGCATCAGTGGCGGCCTGTGAAATGTCCACCAGGGGGGGCTATTTCTCCAAAATAAAAATAAATTCCCAAGTTCAAACAGGTTAAAAAAAAAATCAAATGCAGATTAATACAAGGTCAACAGAACAATTAAATGCTCAGGATGAGAAGAGCCAATTTGACTCACTAAAACAACAAAGAACAAACAAAAATATATATAAATAAATAAATTATATAAATTATAGAAAGGAAAATAAGTGAGATTAAAACATTTCTGCATTTCTACTTGCAAGAGGCTTTGTTTTCATTCTCCAGATCAATACAGTGTTAAGAAATAGTAAAACACCACAAGTGACATTTAGTATATAAAATTATTAATGTTTGATCATTTTTTATAAGCAAATTAAAATAAATGTAGCCATCAGAGTCCAATACTGTACAATAACCTGCACTGGCAACCTAACTCCACAAACAAACAGAGACAAAAACAAACTAACCAGTTGCCACTTTTAGAATAAACAGTCAGCTGACGGCTTTTATCACAAACAGAGCCACCATAAAGTGGAGAGGATACCTTTAAAAATGGCTTTAAGGCATTTCTTTTTAAGCGAGCCTACTCTGCCTCCACATAATTTTATCTTTGATCTTAGTTGATATTATTATTGATTTTACTAGTTTTATCACTTGTTTTTATTTGATCTTTAATTTTTGTTGCACTTTGCAACACTTTGAGATTTTTGTTAATGAAAAGTGCGTTATAAATTAAATTCATTATTATTATTATTATTATTATTATTATTATTATCCATCCATCCATCCATTTTCGTCCGCTTATCCGGGGTCGGGTCGCGGGGGTAGCAGCCTAAGTAGGGAGGCCCAGACTTCCCTCTCCCCAGCCACATGGAGCAGCTCCTCTGGGGGAATCCCAAGGCGTTCCCAGGCCAGCCGAGAAACATAGTCCCTCCAGCGTGTCCTGGGTCTTCCTCTGGGTCTCCTCCCGGTGGGACATGCCCGGAACACCTCACCAGGGAGGCGTCCAGGAGGCATCCTAACCAGATGCCCGAGCCACCTCAACTGGCTCCTCTCGATGTGGAGAAGCAGCGGCTCTACTCCGAGTCCCTCCCGGATGACTGAGCTTCTCACCCTATCTCTAAGGGAGAGTCCAGACACCCTGCGGAGAAAACTCATTTCAGCCGCTTGTATCCGAGATCTCGTTCTTTCGGTCACAACCCAAAGCTCATGACCATAGATGAGGGTGGGAACGTAGATCGATCGGTAAATTGAGAGCTTTGCCTTTTGACTCAGCTCTCTCTTCACCACGACAGACCGGTACAGCGCCCGCTTCACTGCGGACGCTGCACCTATCCGCCTATCGATCTCACGCTCCAGTTTTCCCTCATTCGTGAACAAGACCCCGAGATACTTAAACTCCTCCACTTGGGGCAGGACCTCATCCCCGACCCGGAGAGGGCATGCTACCCTTTTCCGGCTCAAGACCATGGCCTCGGATTTGGAGGAACTGATCCTCATCCCGGCCGCATCACACTCGGCTGCAAACCGCTCCAGCGAAAGCTGTAGATCACGATCTGATGAAGCCAATAGGACCACATCATCTGCAAAAAACAGAGAAGCGATTCTAAGGCCACCAAAACGGATCCTCTCAACACCTTGGCTGCGCCTAGAAATTCTGTCCATAATAATATTATTATTATTATTATTATTATCAATCAGGAATGGTAATATAATAATATAAGCATTAGATAAAGGCTTAGCATTAGCAAGTTAGCTCCTAAAAAAATCAGCAGTTCCACTTATAGAATAAACAGTCAGCTTTCACAAACAACCATCTAATATGAGAGGCATATCAGTCAGAAATGCAAATAGACATTAGATAAAGGGCTTTCAATGATTTAAAACTTACCTGAGCAGGCAAAAGGACACCCACCCGGGGGCCACGTGGTAGGAGCGTGAAAATCAAGTAGCCTTAGATGTAGCAGAGAGGGGGCAGTCCAAATCCCAACCTGACAATTAGACATTCATACACAGAAACACTCACTCATACCCACCCTCATCCTCACTCACACAAAGACAAACAGAAACTACACGTTCCATTCATAATCCCGATACACACTCTATACCGGGGGCGTGGCATCATCATGGGATCAACATGGAGAGAGCTGAGCTCCAACTGAAAGCAACATAAAACAAAGAAATATATATATATATATCTGGCACGAACTGAACATCGCGGATGAACTGAAGAGTCGCCACCAGAAGCCACGAGCTGAGCTGGCTGACCGATTTTGAATCTTTGATTGGAGGGGGCCGAGCGCGGATCTGTGAGCTTACGTCTCGAGACACAGGCTAAGCTGGCTAGTCGACCTGAAGCCGCCGCGACCAGAGAGGGCTGAACGCCGCATGGACTGAAAAGCCGTCGACAGGTATCGTGTGCAGACCTCGGAGTGCAGATGGAAGGAGGCTGAGCGCTGTACAAGTACCGGTGAACCGCTGTCGGGAGCTGGGCTAGCATCGGAGCTACGTACTGTGCTAACTGAGATAGCATCCGAGCTACTGTGACTGTGACCGCTGCCTGGAGCTTCGAGCTGGGCCGAGCGCCGTGAGTGAACCGGAGGAACGCCGCCTGGAGCTTCGAGCTAGGCTTCGAGCTGGGCTTCGAGCTGGGCTGAGCACCGTGAGCGAACCGGACGACCGCCGCCTGGAGCTGGGCTGGCGTCGGAGCTGCGCCTGGAGCTACGTGCTGTGCTAACTGGGCTAACATCGGAGCTGCGGAGACCGGAGGAGGCCAAGCGCCATGCGTGAACCGTAGGACCGCCGTCTAAGCCGGGCTAGTGAGCAAACCTCTTCGGAAAACAGATCTGATTGCTGCAGGCTGCTGAGACCGTGAGTTCTGATCTAATAACTGCTGATCTGGGTGCTGCACTGCTGGGCCACAGCCACCATCGTTAGGCCTGTGAGCCTCGTGGAAGGGCCACGTGGTTCAGCAAACAAACCAGAGACCTGCTACCATTAGATTACAAACTCTGTAAGTATGACGAGAGGTAAAGGACCAAAGTCACCAGACTCGAAGGGAAACCACTCAACAGAAATGCAAGACTTTAAAACAGAAATGCAAGACTTTAAAAATTCACTCAACTTTATGGGTGAACAAATAGAAAAATTATCAGCAAAAATGGATTCCCAGGCCGATCTGGTTAATGAAATAAGACAACTGAAAGATCTGATAGTTAGCAAAAACAATAAAATTGCTGAACTGGAACAAAAAATAGATGACTTAGAACAATACACAAAGCAAGACAACTTGGTGATCTCAGGACTTGATGTTAGTAGGGGTCGGACATATAAAAGAGCTCCTACTAACAATGACCAAACTGAGAATACACCTCAGGAAGAACAAGAGACTCTAGAGGAGTGTGTAGTTACATTTTTTCAGAACATGGACATTGACATAGGCTATGGGGACATTTCGTTCTGTCACACCCTGCCCAGTAAATCACAAAAAATCGGGTAGTCAGTAGTCGTCAAGTTCATTAGCAGGAATACAAAAAACTATGTTATGCAAGCAAAAAAAATCTGCGGGGAACAAACGTTTACATAATTGAACATCTAACAAAAAAATGGAAACATTGCACATCAAGCAAGGTTGTTAAAAAAACAGAACAAAATAGCATCAACATGGACAAGAAATGGATACATCTTTATCAAAACAAAGGAAGAGTCTCATCCTAAAATGATAAAAGAGCTGAAGGATCTGGATGAATTCAGGAAATGAAAAATTACAAATCAATGAAACAACTCACACTCAAAATTGATAAAATATACAGTGAAATGAACAAATACATTAGAACATGACATCATACGAAGCCCCCTCCCTAGGCTGCCACCTTACCGTGGTGGAGGGGTTTGAGTGTCCCAATGATCCTAGGAGCTATGCTGTCAGGGGCTTCATGCCCCTAGTAGGGTCACCCAAGGCAGACAGTTCCTAGGTGAGGGACCAGACAAAGCGCAGCCCAAAGACCCCTTATGATGAGTTCAATTAATGGAAACAATGTTCCCTCGCCCGGAAGCGGGTCACCGGGGCCCCACTCTGGAGCCAGGCCCGGAGGAGGGGCACGGTGGCGAGCGCCTGGTAGATAGATAGATAGATAGATACTTTATTGTCCCCAAGGGGAAATTTGTCTTGGACATCGTACGCCAAACAACACTTCTGCCAACAATACAGTCACATGAACACAATACAAATTTAAAAGCATATAAAATAAAAACCTATTGCTCAGTTAAAAACACATTGCTTTAAAAACACACATTGCTCAATAAGACTATTCAATGCTCAATAAAAACACATATTGCACATTCCCACATACATCCAGCAGTAAATGAAACAACAATCAGACCAGAGCATCAGCAGCATCATGGAAAACTTACTATATACCTACTTTATTTAACAATCTGATCGATGTGGGGATAAAAGAATTTTTAAATCGGTTAAGTCTAAAAGCAGGGACTCTAAACCGTTTGCCAGATGGTAACAGTTCGTATTGTGAGTTCAGGATGTGAGCGGGGTCAGACAGTACCCTCCGTGCTAGTCTGAGGACAGACTCATCATAGATAGACTGCAGGGAGAAGTTATCAGTTCTTCCTATCACCTTCATTGCAGTTTGTACCATACGATGAAGTTTAGATTTAAGTTGCACAGAAAGATTGCCATACCACGCTGACATCCCAAACCTAATGATGCTTTCCAGTACGGCCTGATAGAATAAAAACATGAGCTTCTTGTTAACCCCAAAGACTCTGAGTCTGCGTAAAAAGTACAGTCTCTGCTGTAGACGGGAGCACAACATGTTAACATGAATTTCCCACTTGAACAGATTATCTAGGTGGACACCCAGATATCTGTAAGAACAGACCTGGTTTATTTTCTGGTTGTGAATAAAAAGTGGGAGATTATCACCCAAAGACTTGGGGTCAATCAGCATCTCTTCTGTTTTCCTGGCATTAATAATAAGGTGGTGGTCATCACACCATTGAACAAATGATTGAACCTCATTAAAATATGATGAGGAGTCCATATCCTCATGCAGCAAGCTGAGAATAGCAGTATCATCAGAGAATTTAAAAACATAATTCCCGGGGCAGCTGCTGATGCAATCCATCCATCCATCCATCTTCTTCCGCTTATCCGGGGTCGGGTCGCGGGGGTAGCAGCCTAAGTAGGGAGGCCCAGACTTCCCTCTCCCCAGCCACTTGGAGCAGCTCCTCCGGGGGAATCCCAAGGCGTTCCCAGGCCAGCCGAGAAACATAGTCCCTCCAGCGCGTCCTGGGTCTTCCTCTGGGTCTCCTCCCGGTGGGACATGCCCGGAACACCTCACCAGGGAGGCGTCCAGGAGGCATCCTAACCAGATGCCCGAGCCACCTCAACTGGCTCCTCTCGATGTGGAGAAGCAGCGGCTCTACTCCGAGTCCCTCCCGGATGACTGAGCTTCTCACCCTATCTCTAAGGGAGAGTCCAGCCACCCTGCGGAGAAAACTCATTTCAGCCGCTTGTATCCGAGATCTTGTTCTTTCGGTCATAACCCAAAGCTCATGACCATAGATGAGGGTGGGAACGTAGATCGATCGGTAAATTGAGAGCTTTGCCTTTTGACTCAGCTCTCTCTTCACCACGACAGACCGGTACAGCGCCCGCTTCACTGCGGACGCTGCACCTATCCGCCTATCGATCTCACGCCCCAGTTTTCCCTCATTCGTGAACAAGATCCCGAGATACTTAAACTCCTCCACTTGGGGCAGGACCTCCTCCCCGACCCGGAGAGGGCATGCTACCCTTTTCCGGCTCAAGACCATGGCCTCGGATTTGGAGGAACTGATCCTCATCCCGGCCGCATCGCATTCAGCTGCAAACCGCTCCAGCGAAAGCTGTAGATCACGAGCTGATGAAGCCAATAGGACCACATCATCTGCAAAAAACAGAGAAGCGATTCTAAGGTCACCAAAACGGATCCTCTCAACACCTTGGCTGCGCCTAGAAATTCTGTCCATAAAAGTTATGAACAGAATCGGTGACAAAGGGCAACCTTGGCGGAGTCCAACTCTCACCGGAAACGAGCCTGACTTACTGCCGGCAATGCGGACCAAGCTCTGACACCGGTCGTACAGGGACCTAACAGCCCTTATCAAAGGGCCTGGTACCCCATACTCCCGGAGTACCCCCCACAGAACCCCCCGAGGGACGCGGTCGAATGCCTTCTCCAAGTCCACAAAACACATGTAAACTGGTTGGGCAAACTCCCACGCACCCTCCAGGACCCTGCTGAGGGTGTAGAGCTGGTCCAGTGTTCCACGACCAGGACGAAAACCACACTGCTCCTCCTGAATCCGAGGTTCGACTATCCGACGGACCCTCCTCTCCAGAACCCCTGAATAGACCTTACCAGGGAGGCTTAAGAGTGTGATCCCCCTATAGTTGGAACACACCCTACGGTCCCCCTTTTTAAATAGGGGAACCACCACCCCAGTCTGCCAATCCAAGGGAACTGCCCCAGATGTCCACGCGATATTGCAGAGTCGCGTAAGCCAACACAACCCTACAACATCCAGAGCCCTAAGGAACTCCGGGCGAATCTCATCCACCCCCGGAGCCTTGCCACCGCGGAGCTTTTTAACCACCTCGGCGACCTCAGCACCAGAGATCAGAGAACCCGACCCAAAGTCCCCAGGCTCTGCTTCCTCAGTGGAAGACGTGCCAGTAGGATTGAGGAGGTCTTCGAAGTATTCCGCCCACCGACTCACAACATCCCGAGTTGAGGTCAGCAGCACGCCACCTCCACCATAAATGGTGTTGGTCTCGTACCTCTTTCCCCCCCTGAGACGCCGGATGGTGGACCAGAATCGCCTCGAAGCCGTACGGAAGTCATTCTCCATGGCCTCTCCGAACTCCTCCCACGCCCGAGTTTTTGCCTCAGCAACCACCCGAGCCGCATGCCGCTTGGACTGCCGGTACCTATCAGCTGCTTCCGGGGTCCCACAAGCCAAAAAGGCCCAATAGGACTCCTTCTTCAGCCTGACAGCATCCCTCACTGCCGGTGTCCACCACCGGGTTCGAGGGTTGCCACCTCGACAGGCACCAACAACCTTGCGGCCACAGCTCCGATAAGCTGCCTCGACAATAGAGGCGCGGAACACGGCCCACTCGGACTCCATGTCCCCCGCCTCCCTCGGAACGTGTTCAAAGCTCTCCCGGAGGTGGGAGTTAAAGCTCCGTCTTACGGGAGACTCTGCCAGACGTTCCCAGCAGACCCTCACGATACGTTTGGGTCTGCCAGGTCTGACCGGCATCCTCCCCCACCATCGGAGCCAACTCACCACCAGGTAGTGGTCAGTAGACAGCTCCGCCCCTCTCCTCACCCGAGTGTCCAAGACATGCGGCCGCAGATCAGATGAGACGACAACAAAGTCGATCATCGAACTGCGACCTAGGGTGTCCTGGTGCCAAGAGCACATATGGACACCCTTATGCTTAAACATGGTGTTCGTTATGGACAATCCATGACGAGCACAGAAGTCCAATAACAGAACACCACTCTGGTTCAGATCAGGGGGGCCGTTCCTCCCAACCACACCCCTCCAGGTCTCACTGTCATTGCCCACGTGAGCGTTGAAGTCCCCCAGTAGAACAAGGGAGTCCCCAGGAGGCGCACTCTCCAATACCCCCTCCAAGGACTCCAAAAAGGGTGGGTAGTCTGAGCTGCCGTTTGGTGCATAGGCACAAACAACAGTCAGAGCCCGTCCCCCCACACGTAGGCGAAGGGAGGCTACCCTCTCGTTCACCGGGGTGAACCCCAACGTACAGGCACCAAGATGGGGGGCAACCAGTATGCCCACTCCTGCTCGGCGCCTCTCACCAGGGGCAACTCCAGAGTGGAAGAGTGTCCAACCCCTCTCAAGGAAACTGGTTCCAGAGCCAGAGCCATGCGTTGAGGTGAGTCCGACTATTTCTAGTCGGAACCTCTCAACCTCACACACTAGCTCAGGCTCTTTCCCCACCAGAGAGGTGACAATGATTGCTGATGCAATCATTTGTGTAAATGGTGAAGAGGACAGGAGAGGTAACGCAGCCCTGGGGAACCGGTGGCCGGGCTTTTACCCATGGAGCTCGGCCGGGCACAGCCCGAAGAGGAGACGTGGGTCCCCCTTCCCATGGGCTCACCACCTGTGAGAGGGGCCAAAGGGGTCGGGTGCATTGTGGAATGGGTGGTGGCCGAGGGCGGGGACCCTGGCGGTCTGATCCTCGGCTACAGAAGCTGGCCATTGGGACATGGAATGTCACCTCTCTGGTGGGGAAGGAGCCTGAGCTAGTGTGTGAGGTTGAGAGGTTCCGGCTAGCAATAGTCGGACTCACCTCAACGCATGGCTCTGGCTCTGGAACCAGTTTCCTTGAGAGGGGTTGGACACTCTTCCACTCTGGAGTTGCCCCTGGTGAGAGGCGCCGAGCAGGAGTGGGCATACTTGTTGCCCCCCATCTTGGTGCCTGTACGTTGGGGTTCACCCCGGTGAACGAGAGGGTAGCCTCCCTTCGCCTACGTGTGGGGGGACGGGCTCTGACTGTTGTTTGTGCCTATGCGCCAAACGGCAGCGCAGATTACCCACCCTTTTTGGAGTCCTTGGAGGGGGTATTGGAGGGTGCGCCTCCTGGGGACTCCCTTGTTCTGCTGGGGGACTTCAACGCTCACGTGGGCAATGACAGTGAGACCTGGAGGGGTGTGGTTGGGAGGAACGGCCCCCCTGATCTGAACCCGAGCGGTGTTCTGTTGTTGGACTTCTGTGCTCGTCATGGATTGTCCATAACGAACACCATGTTCAGGCATAAGGGTGTCCATATGTGCTCTTGGCACCAGGACACCCTAGGTCGCAGTTCGATGATCGACTTTGTTGTCGTCTCATCTGATCTGCGGCCGCATGTCCTGGACACTCGGGTGAAGAGAGGGGCGGAGCTGTCAACTGACCACTACCTGGTGGTGAGTTGGCTCCGATGGTGGGGGAGGATGCCGGTCAGACCTGGCAGACCCAAACGTATTGTGAGGGTCTGCTGGGAACGTCTGGCAGAGTCTCCCGTAAGACGGAGCTTTAACTCCCACCTCCGGGAGAGCTTTGAACACGTTCCGAGGGAGGCGGGGGACATTGAGCCCGAGTGGGCCATGTTCCGCGCCTCTATTGTCGAGGCAGCTTATCGGAGTTGTGGCCGCAAGGTTGTTGGTGCCTGTCGTGGTGGCAACCCTCGAACCCGGTGGTGGACACCAGCGGTGAGGGATGCTGTCAAGCTGAAGAAGGAGTCCTATTGGGCCTTTTTGGCCTGTGGGACCCCGGAAGCAGCAGATAGGTACCGGCAGTCCAAGCGGCATGCGGCTCGGGTGGTTGCTGAGGCAAAAACTCGGGCGTGGGAGGAGTTCGGAGAGGCCATGGAGAATGACTTCCGTACGGCTTCGAGGCGATTCTGGTCCACCATCCGGCGTCTCAGGGGGGGAAAGCGGTACGCGACCAACACCATTTATGGTGGGGATGGCGTGCTGTTGACCTCAACTCGGGATGTTGTGAGTCGGTGGGCGGAATACTTCGAAGACCTCCTCAATCCTACTGGCACGTCTTCCACTGAGGAAGCGGAGCCTGGGGACTTTGGGTCGGGCTCTCCAATCTCTGGTGCTGAGGTCGCCGAGGTGGTTAAAAAGCTCCGCGGTGGCAAGGCTCCGGGGGTGGATGAGATTCGTCCTGAGTTCCTTAGGGCTCTGGATGTTGTGGGGTTGTGTTGGCTTACGCGACTCTGCAATATCGCGTGGACATCGGGGGCAGTTCCCTTGGATTGGCAGACTGGGGTGGTGGTTCCCCTATTCAAAAAGGGGGACCGTAGGGTGTGTTCCAACTATAGGGGGATCACACTCTTAAGCCTCCCTGGTAAGGTCTATTCAGGGGTTCTGGAGAGGAGGGTCCGTCGGATAGTCGAACCTCGGATTCAGGAGGAGCAATGTGGTTTTCGTCCTGGTCGTGGAACACTAGACCAGCTCTACACCCTCAACAGGGTCCTGGAGGGTGCGTGGGAGTTTGCCCAACCAGTTTACATGTGCTTTGTGGACTTGGAAAAGGCATTCGACCGCGTCCCTCGGGGGGTTCTGTGGGGGGTACTCCGGGAGTATGGGGTACCAGGCCCTTTGATATGGGCTGTTAGGTCCCTGTACGACCGGTGTCAGAGCTTGGTCCGCATCGCTGGCAGTAAGTCGGGCTCGTTTCCGGTGAGAGTTGGACTCCGCCAAGGTTGCCCTTTGTCACCGATTCTGTTCATAACACCCTGATGCATGCTCAATAATCCAGGTAGAAAAATCTAAAAAAGCTAAGTCTGGTCCTCCGGACATTCAAAAAACAAAAAAAACAAAACAAAGCAAAAAATTGTAGAAACGTTTCGTCTTTCGTCCGAAAGATCTGAAAAGATCTGTTCATAACTTTTATGGACAGAATTTCTAGGCGCAACCAAGGTGTTGAGAGGAACCGTTTTGGTGGCCTTAGAATCGCTTCTCTGTTTTTTGCAGATGATGTGGTCCTATTGGCTTCATCAGTTTGTGATCTACAGCTTTCGCTGGAGCGGTTTGCAGCTGAATGTGATGCGGCCGGGATGAGGATCAGTTCCTCCAAATCCGAGGCCATGGTCTTGAGCCGGAAAAGGGTAGCATGCCTTCTCCAGGTCGGGGAGGAGGTCCTGCCCCAAGTGGAGGAGTTTAAGTATCTCGGGGTCCGACAGCCTTCACCCTCTTCACGCCGGAGCCTGCAGCTGTTTGCGCCGCTGTGGTCGTGGAGACGGAGTCGCGACGCATGGAGGAATGTTTTGTGACACAAAATGTATTAAATTCTCCTTCGTTCCTGATCTGGAGTCGGACTTTTCTTTTGTTTTTTCGCCAAAAGTCACGTGATCGCTTTCTCCTCCGCTGACTCCATGCATTAAAACCGCAAATAAAGACAACAGTTCAGCACGCGAGCGGAAAGCTATTTGTTTTTGTTGTGTGACGTCAAACAGTTCTTCTTCTACGGTAGATTTCTTCTTCTACACCTTTCTTGCAACATATGCACAGGTTTTAGAGGGTACTGCCTCCTGCTGGTCCGTAAAAGAACAGTACTGTACTTTGTCATGCGCCGCCGTGGGACAACTATAAACACTGTAAACGCATTTCGCCGCACGGCACAGTGCGCGCGCGCGCTCCAGCCTGCGGACCAAAGCGCGAGTCTAACTCAGCCTTTACGCACAGCGATTGTTCCAGATTCTCTGAATCTTTTGATGATGTTATGCACAGTTGAATAACTTAAGACTTTGCTATTTTACGCTGGGTAAGTATCTCGGGGTCTTGTTCACGAATGAGGGAAAACTGGAGCGTGAGATCGATAGGCGGATAGGTGCAGCGTCCGCAGTGAAGCGGGCGCTGTACCGGTCTGTCGTGGTGAAGAGAGAGCTGAGTCAAAAGGCAAAGCTCTCAATTTACCGATCGATCTACGTTCCCACCCTCATCTATGGTCATGAGCTCTGGGTTATGACCGAAAGAACAAGATCTCGGATACAAGCGGCTGAAATGAGTTTTCTCCGCAGGGTGTCTGGACTCTCCCTTAGAGATAGGGTGAGAAGCTCAGTCATCCGGGAGGGACTCGGAGTAGAGCCGCTGCTTCTCCACATCGAGAGGAGCCAGTTGAGGTGGCTCGGGCATCTGGTTAGGATGCCTCCTGGACGCCTCCCTGGTGAGGTGTTCCGGGCATGTCCCACCGGGAGGAGACCCAGAGGAAGACCCAGGATACGCTGGAGGGACTATGTTTCTCGGCTGGCCTGGGAACGCCTTGGGATTCCCCCAGAGGAGCTGCTCCAAGTGGCTGGGGAGAGGGAAGTCTGGGCCTCCCTACTTAGGCTGCTACCCCCGCGACCCGACCCCGAATAAGCGGAAGAAAATGGATGGATGGATTGATCATACGAAGACTCAGAACCTAAAATATATAATGTTGAAAATGTGATTGATGCAAATTTTTTTCCTGTAATAAAAGATAGCGAATATTATAATGAAGAGCAGTTTAATGACATCAATATATCAAATGGAGTTCTCTCTATTATTCACTTTAATAGCAGAAGTATAAATGCAAACATATCCAAAATAACAGATTACTTAAAACAGTTAAATAGAACTTTTACGATAATAGCGCTGTCAGAGACATGGCTCAATGATGATAACACAAGTAATATTCACATCGAGGGGTATGAATTATATCATATGAACAGAAATAATAAAAGAGGTGGTGGAGTCGCTCTATTTGTCAATAATGAAATAAAATGTAAATTAAATAGTGAAATGTCAATAATAGTTGATAATATTATGGAAATGATAACAATAGAAATAATAAACAAAAACGATAAAAACATAATAATAAGTTGTGTATATAGATCACCAGGAGCAAATATAGAAATATTCACGGATAAAATCTTGGAGCTAATGGAGAAGAGTTTTAATAAAAATGTTTTTTTGTGTGGAGACTTTAACATTGATATGGGAAATAAAACAGATTCAAATAACATAAGCACATTTATAAACTCAATGTACAGTTTAAATATGTATCCATTGATATCAAAGCCAACAAGAATTACAACTCATAGTGCCACAATAATTGATAATATTTTCACAAATATAACAAATGGGGATGTGATAGGTGGTATCTTAACGACCGACTTAAAGTGCGACTAAACCCAAAATTAACTTTTTTTAGCTGATAAACTCCCTAGAATGTGTTTAAAATTATCTAGCACTATGGCTGTGTTTATTCTCACATAATTGTGCATATCTGTGTAAATTGGCAATATTTGGCAATATTTGGTCTAAAAATGTGTTTACGGTAGTTCTATGGGTTGAACTGGTGGATTACACCTTAATTTTCTTATTTGTGCAAACGCTCATGTGTGACATGTCTGCTCATGTGTGATGTCACACAGGTGGTTCAAGCAGAGCCAATCCCCTGCAGAGATGAGAAGTGCATACCTTATATGGAAGTGCTGCATTTCACTCCTGACAAGCGGTTTTATTTTTCTTTTCATTTTCATTTTTTTAGGCCTTTGGTTTTGGATGGAATGGGTGGAATAGATAAATACATCTACATGTTTATTCTTTGTTGTTGCTTGGTGTATGTTGTTGGCTAGAGGTTTAATTTGTTTTAGGTTGTTGCAGGTGGAGGCGTGAACAAAAGCACAACTCTACCTCCACCCCTCCTTGTCTCTCGACACGCCCATTTTCAGGGAGATTTTGGAAGGAGGAGTTACCGATCCACAGGGAGTGGAGTTGCTCTTTAAGTGATCATTTACCAGTTTTCACAATCTATAAAAATGATCGAAACAAAACAAAAGCAGTTACAACAAAGAAAAAGATCATAAACACGTCAAAAAGAGTTTTGGAAAAATTGATAGAGGATCTGGATAAACAAGTAGGAATGGGACTGATCCGATCCAGTATCGGTATCAGTATCCGATACCAGCATAGTTTCAGTTTCTGGTATCGGTTCCAACCTACCAATATTTTCCGATCCAGTTTCAAAGAGTATTTATGTTCAATCACAAGCTGTGACTGCTTTAACAGTGTGTGAGTTAAACCCAATGATGACATTTTGGGCCTCACAACAAGAAAAACCAAAACTTTAGCAGCTAACAGGAGGCATGTCCTCACCCCACACGTTCTTCTTACTCATGGTTCAGTTGGAAAAACTAAAAAAACGCTAAGCATGATAGGAAATACAACACAGCCACTCCCTTAACCAGTAAAGGCCTTGTTATACTTGGCCCGTCGGCTGTCTTTTACCCCCCGTTGAGTGAGCAAACATTGCGCAACTTTTGGCCGCACACCCGCTGTGATCCCCCGGTGCATAGGCGTCGTGTACATAGCCCCCAAACAGAACTCTCGAAGCCGACGATGCGGCTCGCAGCGTGTGATTGGTTCAAAGTTTGTGGGCGTTTTTTGTTTGGATGTCCATATATGGTCTATGACACCGCAGCACGTGACACCGCAGCACGTGACACCGCAGCACGTGACCCCGCAGCACGTGACCCCGCCACTGTTTTAGATACCGGTAGTTCTTACAGTAATATGTTTCATAAAATTACAAAATAAAGTGCAAATATAACATCAGTACTGACATTAATTATATTGCATCTTACCTCCATATGGGCGTACAGAGCATACAGTAGCCTTCCCCAGCTTATAACTGGCAGCGATGGCAGTGAATGAGCACCCAGAAGCCAGGACCCGCAGCGTCACAGCCAGTCTCTCCGGGGCAGAGACCGGTGCGCTGTGCGTCGGTGCGTGCTGCAGGTGAGGGGAGATCCGGTGGGCAAGTTCATCAAAACGAGCAGCGGACATTCGAAAATATGAAAAGTGTGTCTCGTCATCCATCTCCCGCATCTGCTGAACCAACAAGCTAAACTCGCCTTGTGTAGATCTGGTCCTGTTCAGCGGGCGAACGTGCCAACGCCGTTCGCGTCGTATTTCCATGTTCGTGGTCAATAACATTAAATCCAACCTGAGAAGCATCTCTTTTGCCGCCTGCGAATACATTTTCTTCGTAGTGAACTGTTAAAATTAATTCCTCTTTCCGGCAACAGCCAACGTGCGTGTGACGTATGCAGTGTGAGTGCGCGTGATGTATGCAGTGGGAGGGAAGAGGGAGGGATTATCCCCACGTCTTAAAGAGGTATAAACACTCAATGCGGTCGGTGACACACGTCAGGTCTGGGTTCACTCAACGGGGGTAAA
>JBBPBX010033332.1:10117-20617 GCA_038048925.1 Garcialebias charrua
AATTACAGTAATGTGAGTATTTGTCATTCGTTACGTTCACCCCTGTTCCCTAGAAGAGTCACCTTGAAGGGCAGATTTAATACTGGTATTTAAACACCACAGGGTTCCGATCACTTTAAGTGAAAAGATCAACAACAGGTATATATTTTGGTCATCTTTTACCATAAGAGATCACATATCAAGAATATTACTAAATGAGCTGAGCCTGAAACGTCCATTGTGTCTCAGCTCAGCCTTAAATACTCAGATGAAGATCAGCTCTCATAGAAAACAGCTGAGCGAAAGCTATCTGGAGAAATAGCCTCACCCAGCAGAAAGAAAATACCCTCTCCCTCTTATCATGCAGCAAAAAAGAACTAAAGGGCAATAGAAAACAGAATTTCAACAATCCTATATAGTCACTGTAATGAGGTATCACGTGAACCAGTGCAAACCAATGATGGACTGTGTTTTAATAGTTTGCAAACACAATGAGATTCTGTGGCACAGATAGCCAGGCTATTAGCTTTTTTTTTTTTTTGGTTTGGTTTGGTTTGTTTCTCAGTAAAAAAGCACATAGCACTTTAAAGTTTGTCAGGAACAAAGAAAACAAAGCTGTGAATGAATGGAGAAACTGTCCCGGTCTAGTTTTTCTACCTGTCATCCATGTCAGTCAGCAACCAGTTGTGCTTGTTTCATTCATTGAGAGAGAACAGTCAGGAGAAGTTAAAGCAGCAGGTTGAAAAGCTGTGAACTCGTACAAGTGCTTCTGAAAGACCTTTTTCTTTTGTAGGAGGCTCTTTGCTTTTTTCCGAAACCTGAACCTGAACTAGTCCAGCGTTATTCGCATCCGCCGGACTAGCCTGTTTTTCTATTTACCGGTACTTAACGCAATACATCTCCTTCCATAAAGCTCATATGAACGTGTTTGAAAGTATTGTGAACATCCATTTTTTGTTGAGAACGTAGCTACAAGATGCACACATGGTGGAAGATAAGTACAAAAAGAGGAGCAGAACGGCAAGATGAAGGGATTATATGTGAAGTTAGGTCATCAGGGATGTAAGCAGGTGATTAAAGAAAATGATTTTTATGTGAGGCTACAAGTCTATCTTGTCGGCTTAAATCTTTAAGTTCATTTTATTCTAAAAGTTGTTTTGTGCTGCAGAACTGGCATAAACATACTTTAATCCTAATTCAAATTTATAATCATGTGTTTTTAGAGCTCTCCGTCTCAGCTGGCATGAATACAACATAAATACATTCAATCCTGAATCTGTCTCGTGATGATGTGATCAGACTCCTCATCTGACATCCAGAGGAGTTGTCATTGCTCAAAAATCCTCCACAAGAGTTTACAGCTAGGATTTACCGCAGGAGGTAACGTTATCTGCACAAATCATTCCCTTTTTCATTTGCAGCAAAGGTCCTGCAGACATGATTTACAAGTATAGCAGCTGTAGATACGAAATCCAAGGGCAACCCGGGGCTGCAAATCACTCCGGTTCTGCCTCTGTGTTAACGCTGCCCTGTTAATGTCACAAAGAAGAGCATTTTCTAAATCTGAAGTTACAAATTACAGCAGTTTTTATGCCGTAATGAAATATTTAGTTTTCATTTATGTCAAAGCAAGTAAAAACTAGGGCAGTGTGTCAACCCTCCACCACCCCCATCCTCCAAAAGAGGAAAGAGATTGGTTCTGCTGTAAGCACGCTCAAGCATCGACTAAGTACTCTTTCCTTTCTTGACATCAGTCTCAGTTTTGTCTTGTTTTTTTTTTTTAAACAGCAGTGAACAGTGACAATGTTGTCACATGTTGTCATGTTAGCACTTTGGGATCTGTTACTGATGTAAAGTGTGTTATAAACAAAAGTTATTATTATTATTATTATTATTATTATTATTATTATTATTATCTCCTCCTGTTCTTCTTTACCACAAACTCTGAGCTGGCTGGATGATTTTTACGTTGCAACACCAATGCAAGAATCCAAAACAGGTTCTTAGATATAATATTCTTTGTATGATCTGCCATTTTACTTTATGGTAGGCATAAGATGAATATGAAAGGTCTAACATTCCTTGAAGGATTGCATATTGTCCACCACCTCATCTTAAAAGTGTGTTATGAATAACTTAGCTACTACCAAACCAAATTTTAGATCAATATCTGGAAAATTCCCATACAGGCATTTTTTGTGTTTTGGAAAACCAATTGGCTGTGGCAGACATCTTGAATTGAGTTTATTCCAAAAGTTAATTATTTGTGTATGTTGCATCCATTTATTACATTCTGAAATTATTAAAATTTGTCAAGTGGTTCATGAGTTAATTTGATAACAGGCACAAACACACATACCTTTCTTCTTCTTCTTTCAGATTTTGCCTCTTCAGAGGTCCCCACATAGCGTCATCCTCCTCCATCTGTCCTCTTTATCCTCTGTCCTCACTCCATCTAGATTCATGTCCTCTCTAACTGCATCCATATATCTCCTCTTTGAACTTCCTCTTTGTCTTTTTCCTGGCAGCCACATTTCTAACATCCTTCTACCAATATACCCACTGTCCCTCCTCTGGACATGTCCAAACCATCTCAGTCTGGCCTCCCTAACTTTATCTCCCAGTTGTTCAACATGTGCTGTACCTCTGATGATCTCATTCCTGATCTTATCCATCCTTGTCACTCCTAAGGAGAACCTCAACATCTTCATTTCTGCCACTTCCAGTTCTGTCTCCTGTCTTTTTGTCAATGCTGCAATAAAAAGCAACTCGATTCAACCATGGATGCTTTTATTTATTTTTTAAATCTTGGCCTTCCAACACAGTTTCATAGCTATGGAAGCATTATTTAGAACAATACTCAATTATTTGAGAGACAAATGAGCCAACTGGATCATTGTGGATTTATTTGTCCTGCTGCTTCAAACCACTTCCTGACATTAAAACAAATGCCAAAATAAATCCTGCTGCTCACGTTCACATAAATAGGACACTTTCAGCTTTTCTTCCATGGGTTTTAAAGCTTTTTGCACATCTCAAAGATCCGACAAGTTGACACTGCTGAAGTAAACACCACATCCAGATCTTCTAACACACAAGACAACAGTCCTGAACTCTCTGCTTGTACAAAGTAGTAAGTGCAGTCATTTGTCTGCATCATCATGACATTTGCATAATATCTGACACATTGATCATTTTAATCATTTTATGTAAACACTAGCTTAAATGTTTACCCTCTACTGTACAGTATTGTTCTTTCTAAAGTGCTGCTCCCGTGACTAATTCCGTCCATCTGGAGAGCCAGTCATTGGGTTCCAGCCATAGATGGTCACAAATCACTACCACAACATGTCTTCCACAGCATGCAGGGTTCAGGACAGAAAATCAATGGGCTCTAATGGGCTTCTCCATCAGTTCAAATATCTGAAGCTTCATGCTCGGTGGTGAGCAGACAGAGGTGGTGAAGACGATTTACGGGATGGAGTGAAGAGGAGATGGTGGTAGATTCTAAGGTCGTGTGAGACCTAAGATGTCATGATGACCTTGACTTGAAACGGTTGTAATTAGGTGAAGATGGTGAAGTTTTAACTCAATGGTGGGCATATATACATGAAAATTAACATAGAGAAAGAATAGCATGAGGTCCAAATGCAGGTAGTCCTCGACTTACAAACGAGTTCCATTCGTACGAGGTGCTCGTAACACGAAATCTCGTATGTCGGAACACGAAACACGTGTTGCTCGTAAGTCCGGATTTTCGGTCGTAAGTCGGAAAATTTATTCTAGCGCTACTAGGAACACTCGTTTTTCAACACAAACGTACATACTGGTTCATAAACATGCTCAGAACTTTGTTTACAAACGGTTAGCCAACACACTTTCATCTAAAAACACATACCAGTGCTGTATTTTCTGTATGTTCTGTACAACTTTACTGTTCGTTAGTCAGCTCGTAAGTCCGGAATCTCGTATGTTGATGCGCTCGTAAGTCGGGGAGTACCTGTAGTTGCATGCCATAAGAAAAAAATATGTACAGTATTTTCTGGTGTATAGGTCGCACCTGTGTTTAGGTCGCATTGTCCAATTATCACCAATAGATTGGAAAAATCCCTAGATAGGTCGCACACTGGTGTATAGGTCGCACCTACGTTTAGCTCTGCTGCAAATGTCTGCCACAGGAGCGCACAGCAAGGCTTTTAAGAAGATTAACACTTAAAAACAATTATTTGTTTGATAAAAATTATAGCAAATATGTGTCTGAGCTGAACTTTTCCTTAATAAATGAACGTAATTGTGAAATGAGCTGGATTTAAAAATTTGTTTCACCGAAAGTGATAACAAGCCATATATAGGTTGCACCTGCGTATAGGTCGCAGGCCTTGAAAAAACCATAAAAAGGTGCGACCTATACACCGGAAAATATGGTATTTATTCTTTCAACGGACATTTGATAATAACTGCTGGTTAACATAGGGGCAGGACGGTGGCACAAATGGTAGACATGCTGCTTCTCAGTGAGCAGGTTAACCTGGTTCAAATCCCGGTCTGGGTGGAGTTTGCATGTTCTCTCCGTGCTGTGTGGGTTTTCTTCAGGTACTCCAATTTCCTCCCACAGACCAAAAACACGCATGTTAGACTGATTGGTACCTCTAAATCAGTGGTGTAGTCTACATTTTTGTAGTGGGTATACTGTGCTTAGAGACAAAAACCTGTCCGGGAGGACCTACCGGTACTTAATTTTTCCTTTTTCTACCTAGATTACTGAGATGAATCAGGACATTTAGAGACAAAAATGCAATGTAGTGCAATGTAATTGACAATTTATTTTGAATTTTAAGCATATTTAACATTGCAAAATGTCTGTGATGCTTACATTTTAATAAATGCACAACAAACCTGAGCCTGATGACTGGATCTTGAAGGAGGCCCACTCCTCCGATATGGAGACCCTCTTTTCAGTCAGGACACCAGTTGACGTTATGGTACTGCAAACAGCACATCCTGCAGGAAGTAAATAAAAATTGTCATAATTGTATATTTTTTAATATTTCCTGATACCAGTAATAATACTAGAATCTACTGATTCACTAGACTGTAAGCATGTGTCGACAATTACATTCATTATTACCTTTCATTATTACTTGCATACACTTTTGCATTATGACCAACTAAAACGTGAAAATGAAATGATCACACACACACACACACACATATATACTGTATATATAATTTCTCATGTAATATACTGTACTAAACTTTTGAAAGATATGATTATCAGACTATTTTAAAATTATCAAGTCATAATATGTTAATGTTGGAAATATATCAATTAAACCTTATATACAAATTGGTTCCCATATTTTTTTATATTTACCTAATTTTTTGTTCCTCCATTCCAACCAGGGATGTCTGTTTTTAAATTCCCGAGCCTGACTTTCACTCCACAAGGCTGGCCAATTTGGATCTAAAAATGAAACAAGGAGTTTTAAAACAGAGTAAAAAGCATAGCATTTTGTTGATTATTGGAGTGACAGACTTTGTCACAAACAAATCATTTTTATATTCACATATTTATTTATATGAAATGTTACTGTAAAATTCTGGACAGTAACCGTGTTTCCATCAAGGTTTCTTGATGCGCATTTTGGAGTTTGGCATCAGAAAAGGTCGATAAAAACATGCAGTTACTTGCTGCTTGAGCTAGCTTCAGCTAACTTGTACTAGCCGACACTTACCTGGGGAAATGCAGATATCAACCTCATTATGGCTGGTTTCGGCCGTCGAACTGGTAGGTTCTTCTAATGTTGTCTCTGTAGCTTCGGGTTCAGCTGGTTTATAAAAACATTCAAAAAGTGTAGCTTGTTTCTGGTCTTGAACCACTTTGGACATGTCTGCCTGCCTGGGAGGAGTCGACGAGGGACAAGCCCCCAGAAACCATCTTGGCTACAGCAAACTGGTTGGTCCACTTAAGTTGTTTACTTGGTGGGGTAGCTTCAGTTTGCTTTGGACTGCTCTGACTGACGAAGCCCTCTGGAGTGAGGGTGAAACGTTTCTACTAAAAAGAAATTGTCCAGATGAACTGATTGAGAATGAGCGGATTTGATACCTGGACTATTGAGAATGAACTTTCTGTAGCTTGTTTCCTTTTCATTTTGAGTCTGTCGTCGTTAGCGAAAATGCTCTACCACACCGTCTGTCGCCCGCCTGCATCCCGAGCAGCCAATCATAAAGGAGCTTCTTAAGAAACCAATCACAGAGCAGAGAACTATGGTAGTGAGCTCAGCTCAGCCAATGGCTGTGAGCCTCACGTACAACAGAGGAACACGAAACTATGGCAACCGCGAGAGGCGCGGCGCAGTGAAGAGTCCTTATGAGCAGCGAACATAATCTATCTTTATGCAACGCGTGTTTGTTGTCACGTTACGTATCATTGGGCACATTTAAGTGGTTATACGGAAATCCCCAAGCTTTTCTAGTGGGTATACGGCGTATACCTGCGTATCACGTAGACTACACCACTGCTCTAAATTGTCCCAAGGTGTGAGTCAGAGTGTGAATGGTTGTTTAACTGTGTCCCTGTGATGGATTTGCGACCTTTCCAGGGTGTACCCTGCCTCTCGCACAGTGATGGCTGGACATGGGCACAGGTGACCACCACGACCCAAAAAGGAAGAAGTGGGCAAAAGCTAATGGATGGATGGATGCTGCCATAGCAGCCTATCTATATGCTATTTGTACTTTTTCAGACATCTAACATCAGAACAATATTCACAGCTCAGTTTTTCATTAATGTCAACTTTGCATTTCATACACTTAATAATACATTTGTTGTGCCACATTCAGATTATAAAAATGGAAATGTATTTTTATATTATAACTTTAACCAAGCTACTGGTATGCTATTTGGAGCAAGGTGGAAAGAAATATGCTGCGTTTCATAACAAAGGTCTAAATTTGTCAGTAGCATGTAGTAATACAGCAGTGTTTATGTTTATGTTTATTAAATTTGTTCATTTTTTACAAAAGAAACAATACAAGACAATCTCAGGGAGCCAAGATGGTCTAGTGGCAGGGCTTTTGACTACGGATCCGAAGGTCGCGGGTTCGCGCCCCGGCCACTACCCAGCTTGGGGTGTCTATGAGTGCACACCTATTTCTCCAGCTCCCCGGGCGCTTTCGGGCTGCTCACTGCACCACCTGGTAGGTGGTTGGGTTAAATGCAGAGACGAATTTCGTCTGTGTATGGGAAACATACGCAGATGACAGGAATAGACATTATTATTATTATTATTATTATAATGATAGTGTACAAAATGTAAAAAAATGAAAGGTAGCAGAAAGAAGAATAAATCTTATTATATCTGCCCCTTATCTCCAACAATCAGATTAAACAACAGTAGTCAAACCATGTAAACAATAATAATCTTCAACCAACTTTTTCCAACAATCAGGTTAAACAATAATATTCTTCAACCAACAGTACAAAATGACTAACTCTTTCTAATTTTCTAACTAATACAATACACATTACGTTATTTCACATATATTTTTTTAACACATTTGTTTTGATCATTTTTTTAAATGTAAACATTGACTTGGCATTTTTAACTACATTCTCCAAGCCATTCCATAATCTAATTCCCTGGATTGAGGTAGAACGTCCCTTCAAACTGGTTCTGAATTGTGGTTTTACAAACAACTCTGTTCCCTTAAGATTATAACAACTTTGTCTTTTAACAAAGTGCATTTGGATATTTAAAGGTAATGCATTATTTTGAGCTCTATACATAACTGATAAAATATTATAGTCTACCAAATCATGGAACTTCAGTAATTTTAGTTGATAAAATAATGTACTTGATGGATGACGGTAATGCTTTCTAGTGATAATTCTTACAGCTCTTTTCTGTAATACAAAAATAGGCTTTGTGATTGTTTTACACGCTTTCCCCCAAACATCAATACAATAGATTAAGTGTGGAACAATGATTGTGTTATACAACAAATACAGAGCTTTATCATTCAATAGGTCTCTGACTTTGTACAGTACTGCTATCGATTTAGCTATTTTTATTCTTACAGAATTTATGTGTTGTTTCCATGTCAGTTTGTCATCAATGATAACACCCAAAAACTTCACCTCATTCACTCTACAAATCTCAACATCCTCAATTTTGAGTGGAACATCAACAGTTTTCTTTTTATTACCGAATATCATGTAATTAGTTTTCTCTAGATTTAATGATAATTTATTTATTTTAAACCAAGTTTGTATCTTGACAAATTCTGTCTTTATCAANAACAATATTCACAGCTCAGTTTTTCATTAATGTCAACTTTGCATTTCATACACTTAATAATACATTTGTTGTGCCACATTCAGATTATAAAAATGGAAATGTATTTTTATATTATAACTTTAACCAAGCTACTGGTATGCTATTTGGAGCAAGGTGGAAAGAAATATGCTGCGTTTCATAACAAAGGTCTAAATTTGTCAGTAGCATGTAGTGATACAGCAGTGTCAGAGGAAAATGACAAAAAATTAAATTGTGTACAATTATGTGAGGAAAGACAAAAATGACAACAAAACTGAGTTCCAGCATCACACATAAAAGAACAATGAGAACTTGGACAAGCATGATAAGCATGAGACTGAGACAGGCACATGTGTTTTGAAATGAGTAAGTCCCTGTTAATAAAAGCAGTGACTCGTGGAAGTGATATCATGTGGAAATGTTTCCAACAAGGCATTTAACATACTGGAATGGACTGAAGATGTGACTGCCTTAAGTTACAGGCAATGCATGCAAATGCTTTGCAAGAAGTGAAGTTCCACCATCTACACTCTTATGTACAATTGTTTATTTATTTATTATACTTTAAGTTTATGCCTAAATCATATTTTGTGAGAGGAGTTTTAAAACCAGATTGTTTGGATCTTCATTATTTATTTTTTTTAGGTTGTTGATTCGTTTTTGTTCTTTTCTCTGTCTTCCAGTGGTGGACAGCAAGGTGATCCTGGATGGCCTGCAGCGGTACGGCCCTACCCCCATCTATCTGCCTGTCAGCTACCGGATCATCAATGCTGAGTCAGCATTCTTCTTACTAGAGGCAAACCAGGACATAATGAGGAACTCCAGCCTCCAAGCTCGCACGGAGTCCTTCTTTATCCACCAGGCTCGGCAGATGCCCTTTGTCAATGCCAGCTATGGGCAACTTTCTGTTCAGGAGCCTGTCCCTTTGGAGATGCTTCAAACACTGCCAGGGCCATTTAACACGCCATCCTTTACATCATCATCAGCTCCGACATCAGCGACATCATCACCACTTTTTACATTCAATTGGAAGGTCCATACATATATAATCAATGAGAGGATTCACCCTAGTTTCCCAAAAGTTCAAGTGTTGTTCTACATCGCAGGCAGGGACTGGGATGATTACAGCGCTGTCCATAAGCTCCCTTGCGTCAGGATGTTTGCCTTTCATGAAACACAAGAGGTGCGCGGGACATGCAGGCTAAAAGGAGAGCTGGGAATATGTGTTGCCGAGCTGGAGCCCCTTGCAAGCTGGTTCAGCCCTCCCACGGTGAGACCTGGCAGGCAGCGGGTGTTAGAGCAGGCTCAAGGCACTCCTGTGGAGCTCTACTATATGATTCAAACCACGGACAGTGGGGACTGCAACTCGGAGGATTCAAGAAAGGCTGGCCCGGTTCGCTCCGAGCAGCAGAGGCCAATGGGCTATTATGCAGGGCACACGCCAATGCAGCGTATCGGGAGCGTCAGACTGTTTCAGCCTCTGTCAGAGCTCAAGTTGGACAACAACTTTGTGGTGATGGCACCTTCTAAACCCATCAGGCAGAGAGAGACGGTCTCCACCTTTCTGGCTCTGTCCACACTTTCCTCTGTTCAAATTTTTACCCTCAGGTGAGTCAGACTTCTGAATTTTGCTCTGCAGTTGTGTAATGCAACTTATTAATTTTGCCCTCTTTTTGAATGTCATCAGATTTTGAAGACAAAACAGATGTCAGTCTTTACGTTGTTTCCTTTCTAATAGGTGCTGCTGTGGTTTACTGCAAGAGCTTGTAGTGTCAATGCAAAAATCAATTAGAAATGTATCTTCTTTCTCTAGAATTGAGGAAATGCCTGCTGATATTGATTTTCACAGCTATCATCAATCTAATGAAAAATTTCCGAGGATATTTTTCTTGTGGAGCAAAAAGCATAGTTGATCAGGCCCTCTGATAATTAATCACAAAAATGTTTGCCTCTCTAACCCACACACACACACGTCTAGAGGAGGGCAACTTTTTTGTTGTTGTTGTTAAAAAGGCCACATAGATAACTTGGACTTTTGTGTTGATCTCGACCAACAGGCTAAACTCAGTTCTGTCAAATATAAATTTAGACGAGTTGTTTAAAAAAAAAAGATTTTCGTTAGATGCTATGAGTAGACATTTTAACTGAGCCTCTTTTCAAAATTTAAAAACCCATCAATATACAGTATATATATATATATATA